>VZTE01005238.1:456252-739897 GCA_013397775.1 Eulacestoma nigropectus | reverse complement strand
CCACGCCAGTCCCGTTAAAAAATAAAGTACCAAACCCTCACAAGGTGTAGGAGAGATCTTTTATTGGACCAACTTAAACGCAAGAATTTACAGCCAGAATTACACGATCTTCATCAGCCCAACAGGCACCAGAGACAGAGGTAGAGGCAGCAATTTGTGTATTCCCTGGGTCTGCAGGAGCTGAGACGGCTTTGGTGGAGAAAAGGGATGGGAGAGAGGATGGACCCTCTTTCCCCCCAAAGAGCCTCAGTTTGTGGCTCAGGTAAAAATAAAAATAGGAAAAAGAAAAAAAAGAAAAAAAAAAAACCACAACGAAAAATCTCTTCCGCGCCCCATTTTGCTCCATCTTTAAGTCCAGTTCAGGATCAATTCTTTCCCTTACATCCCCAGCCATAAACCAACAGCTTCCAGCTAAATCTTTTAAAGGTTAAAAGGAACAAAAATAGAAAGAATAATCAAGGGTTTTTTCTTCTCCTCCTGCTTGTAGGACAGCGCATTTTGGTCAGTCTAGCCTTGCATTTAGGGATGCTACTTGCATTTGAATAGCTGCCTGGCTGGTTATGGATCGGGAGGCTATGAGAGGAATCAGTATGCAAATTGTTTCAGTTACAATCGAAGGGTTCGATCTGGAGAAGGTGCCTGAGCGGAAGTCGCTGTCAGCCAGCGGTGCATTAGGCTGCCATTGCCTCCGCCGTCTGGGCCTGCTCTCCCTTTCCCTCACCCTTTTTTATGCTTGTGTACAGGTTTCTCCGGCGGTAATTAAAACATACACACAAATCAGGGGCTGCTGCATATCACGTTGGTGCCTTTTGCAGGCTGCGGGCACAGGGAGAGGGGGAGTGGAGAGAATATATCGCCGTGCTGCCGGGGTTATTATTATGCAGCGAGGGTGAGGCGATCAGCGAAATAAAACATTTATAAATGGTTTCGTGCTTACAGTAGGAGAGGTGGGCTGGGGGGGGGGCGCCCGGGCGCTGATCACACAGTGCAGGCTGCAAATCGATAACCCTTTCCTTGTAATCCCAGTAATTGTGGGAATCACGGCTCTCCGTTAAAGGGACAGCGGGCTGCAGCGGGGGCCGTGGGGGCTGCTCTTGCACAGCCTCTGCTCCCCGAGGAACCACTCTGGACTCCCCAGCTTCGCCTGGAAGGCAGCTGGCAGAGCTGCGGGCAGGAGGCAGGGCCAGACTGGCCCCACCAAGCACCATTTCCACAGACCCCTTGGCGGCTGCAGTAAGGCCCTTCCTGTCACCTGTGGCATCCTCCTCCCAGGGCAGGACACGTCCAGAACCCCCGGCTAGAGGCACGGAGAGGAGGGAGAGCAGCCCCCGGGGGCACAGGCAGGGGAAGGGGCCGCCCACAGCTGTGCGTCCCCTGCCCAGACTTCCTGTGGCTGCCCCGTGTCCGCACGGAGCCTCGGCAGCTCAGCCCAGCTTTCCTCGGTTCGGGCACCGCCAGGAGCAGCGGGAGGCCTTGGGCGCTCAGTGCTGGTCGGGTCCCCACGGATTTAGTGATATTTTGTCGCGTGGCAGAGGGATGAGAAGGACTGGTGAGGCGCTGGCAGGAATCGGCCTGGCGTGAGCTGCCGCCGGCCCCGGGGTGTCCCCAGCGCAGCACCCAAGCCCAGCCCTGCGCACTGCCCCGTGCCCCCAGGTGTGTGGCCGCGGGGCCGGGGTGCCAGGCAGCCTCCAGGGCGGCCGGCGAGGGGGGTGCGTGGGCAGGAGCAGGGCCCCATGCCCCCGGCGCTCCTGCCCTCTCCCTGCCGCTGACCATCTGTCATTCAATTAGGGCTGGGAGGCAGCTGAGGGGCTGGGGGGAGTGGGGCTGGGGGTCAGCGACCCCGCGCACAACGGCCTGCTGCCTCGCAGACGAGAAGAAGTTCAAATGTTAAATGCTCTCCGGCCCCGGCTCATCCAGGGCACTCGCCTTTGGAGGCAGCGGAGGGGTGAAGGGCATCAGTCATTAGCACTTAGATTTCAGCTCCGAGGCTGACCCTGCCTTCTGTTGGGGGATTTTGGCCTGAAAAGCCTTAACCCTTCCAGGGCAGCCCCCACCCCTCTCCAGCCCCCACTCGGGCAGCCCCGGGCTGGTGCTGCCTGACCAGGCTGCTCCCCGCAGCTTCCCGGTAGGCTGGGGCTGCCCCCCGGGCAGGTGGGTCTGGGGGAGAGGAGGGACCCCCGCAGCCCTGCCCGCAGCCGGCCCCTGCCCTGACCCCGTGGAAAGGGTAAGGCAGGGCAACAAGTCAGTGCCAGCAGGGAGCCACGCCGCGGACCCGTGCTGCAGGCAGCACACGCGCCCTGCCCACCCACGGCTGCGTCTCCCGCAGGGTGCCTGACACCCCCTCTCCTTCTCACAAACAGACCTGAACAAATTGATGAATTGAGTTTCCACTATGCTAATTTGGGCATTATAAATATTTAACTATCAACTCTAGCAGCCAGCCAGAGAGGGCTCCTCTCTTCTTTACATGCCACTTAATCTAAAGTAAATGTTTGCCCCAGAAGTGGCTAGGGCAATCTGAGCATCTCATTCCCTGCCCCTTCCTCCCTCAGGGGAGCCCTGTGGGTCCAAAAGGGGGTCTTGTCACGTTTGACTCATTTCACAGAGTCTCCCTGATAGCCTTCCTGCTTGTTCTGGGTGTGTTAAGAGGCTAAGCTGAGGCAGAGCTTGAGCTGTGGCTTCTGCCTAGGAGGATTCTGACACAGTGCCCCGAATCAGAGGTCTCTGGCCACATCACCAGACAGTGGGCTGCTCTGCCTGGAGCAGATTTCACACGTGTTCAGAGATGGAGAGATTCCTGACTTCGGATCAAGGCAATGAAGAATGGAAAAAAATTCCTCTGTCTCACGAAAACCCACAATATTTACAATTTCAGTGGAATTATACCTAGCAAGTGAACTCCCCATGTCCTTCGTTTCAAGGACAGATTATATACCCCTCATGTCATCAGCATTTGGTACGATTGGTAGATTTTCATGTTTGATATACTTACTGTTTGCTGCTGAAGGCAGTAATTCTCTCTTTCAACATGGTAACACATCACAAGTTTTAATGATTGCAGAGCTTTGTTCTTCTGAAAGGCTTGAGCACCTCTTTGAAACTCTTGTCTGTAAGAGTCTTGCAAGTTATTCACCTTAGAGGCTGTAGAAGCAGAAGAAAATGTCACTCAGAGTAGTGCAGGGGTCTGTGGGGCTCCAAACGGCTCAGCTGGGGCTTGGTCTGGCATTTTTATAGCATTTGTGTGGCAGCAATGCCACTCACACGAAGCAGCAGGTCTTGGGAAGTTGCCTTTCTGTTTCTGAGCTCTGTTAATCTCTTAATGGGAATCTTGGGATATCTGTTACTTATGCTGGCTCGGTCTCTGCTAGCAAAACGTGAAGTTCTCCTCTAAAGAAGAGTGCCCTGGTGCTTTGGTACATCCCCAGGGCAGACACCGTGTACCACCTCACAGTGTGAGCTCACATCCCTCCTGACAGCCCCTGACCAAGCACAGAGCGTGGCATGACAAGACAAAGGCTCAAACTGTGCCAGCTGTGTCAAGGAAATGTGAGAGCAACCATGGGTGTCATTACTTGAGCACGCACAGGAACATGACATCAACCCCTACGTTAAAATACACACAAGAACAGGAGATGATATCCTGCCTGCAATGATCCTGCAAATCCGTGTGGCTTCCCTCACACCCTCATCCCTCAATTATTTAGAAACGCAGGGAATGTTGGTGTATATTTTTTGCTCTCTTGTCCTCCCGTGCCTGGGACAAGCTGGCAGCAGACTGGTAAGGTCCTGGGAGAAGGGAGAGTGCAGCCCATCAGGGTGTAACAGCAGGGTGGGTGCTGCACTGGAGATGTGAAACACTGGTTACTTTGCTGTAGGGTCAGATATTGGATTATCAGCAAAAGTTGATCCCAGTCACATGACAGATCTTACATTTGCTGTCATAAAATCTATCATTATTTAATAGGCATGGAAATCAAATTCTTCTGTGGACTATGAAGCAAGAATCTTTTAAAAATGTCTGTTTACCACAACAGACAACATATCGATCACTAGTTTTGAGACCTCACAGACAATTCAGACTTGTGTGTGAACGCAAGCGGGCAGCTTGCTTTGCTCTATTCACTGTCCAAAAACCAAACCCCACCAACTCCCACACACTCAGCTTTCCAATCAGGAAGATTTTAATTTCTTTACTTTAAAGACAAATAACAAGAAAATCATAGAGCACCAGCCTGCCTTCTGGTGATGCTGCTGTTCGCAGTGATACTGACAGGTACACACAGTGAGGACACACTCCTGTCTTCTGCCACAGAAGTAAAACTGCCTTCTCTGGATGCTGCTGACCTGGTATTTACCTCTGTGAACAGCCTCATCTGTTCTGGCAGCACAAAGGGGCTGATCTCCTCCTGACTTGAGTCAATACAATTTTTTTCCCCGGTATTAGGGGCATTGGAATGGGTGGAAGGTGGACCAGGTTGCTTTATTCTTTGCAAAGCCTACAGGTACTGTTTCCATCCTTCAGCCTCCCCATTTCTGCCTTGGAATCCCCGGATGAGAGTCATGAGATGAAATTCAAAGGAAAAGTTGCAATGCTGGTGTGGGGCATGTAGGAGCTTCAGCGAGTTCCAGCACCCTGTCAGAACCTGTTCTCCAGCTGGTGACAAAGGTGTGCCCATCCCTCCCCTGCGCCCTGGCAAGGCAGTTCAGGTCATGATAAAGGGCTCTCCTGGGTAAGCATTATTAGTGGCAAATCTCTGACTTGTGATTTGTACCAGATTTCCTGACAGAGACAGTAAGCCATCTCACATGGATCGCCACAGAGTATTTATAGACGTGTTTTTCCATCTCCATGAGCTGCCTTGGCTCCATTGTCCCCAGACTGAGCCCCCTCTGCCCCTGCCAGCCAAGTGGCACCTCTGTGACACCCAGCACTGAGGAGAGGAGGGGGAGCGAGCGCTATCTCCCTCTAGCTTTAGAACTTGCACAGTCTTTAATCTGTGCATATTTTAAGGTGTGGGGATCCCATAAATCCTTCCACATCTGGGATCGCTTCTAACGACCAGTGTCAGGAGTTTACAGAGGAGCTTTCCTAAGATCTAGTGCCCAGAATCAATAGCAGCTGCAATTCCAGGCCGGGGGATAGGCTGAATCCCGATTTGATTCTCAGGTGTTTTCAATTGTATTTCCAGCAAAAAATTACTGTTGTTAAGTGATTCTGCTGGTCTGGTCGTGCCTTTTGAAGTTGCCTTTATTTCTTTGAGCTCAGATTCCTTGAGATCCTCTAGGTGCTCCGTCCCCAAACCCGCGTGTATCTAATAAACCTGACAGCTTCCCAGCAGATGTCTCCATCTTCTCCATTTTCTCCTTTATTGAGGAGACAGACCTCACTGGAGAGTGCATCTTAGCAAGTGGGGCCAATGCAGGCTCTTCAGAGAGCTCCCAGAGGCCCAGGTCATCTGCTCCAGCCGTGAAAGAGCGGGGGGACCTTGCGTGGCAAGGCAGGGTTTGACACACCCTGCAGCCCACGCTCCTTCATTCCCCACCTTCCCCTCGCCCTGGCACAGTGCATCTGACAGCATCAGCTCCCCTCTGCCTGCAGGCACGCATGCTGCTCTGGGGGGAGGTTTTCGAGGTTTCAGCCACCCCATCTCCCTGTGGGGAATGCCCTCATCGTTACCAGCATCGCCATTCCTGTTTGTGCAGGGAGCACTGCCTGGGAGCACAGGAAAATGGAGTCTGGAGAAAAGGGCTCTGTTGTACCGCGTGCCTTTGGCCTCGGGCACAGTGTGCTGGCCAGGACTGCTGGCTGGACTCTGCCCTCTCCATGAGGTGCTTCTGGGTCTGTGCTAAATCACAGGCAAGTTGGGGCCAGACTTGCCTTGGCTGTCCCCGTTTGCTCTGAAGTGCCTACATCTGAACTCCTTGTGGGTGGAAGAAAGGAACATGGAGGTGATGGGCAGCATCTGTAATAGGAAATTGCTGTCTGCAGATGTGTGTGTGAAGGAAAGCCTGTGTCAGACAATGGTATCAAGGGATAAATTCCACAAGTGAGTGAATCCATCTGAGTGTAAGACACAGATTGTGCATTTTCCTCAAGAAGGAGCCGAACAGCTTCAAGGATATCAATCCACTTTATGAATGACATGGTTTCCCTAGCATTGCCTGTGCTTACTCAGAAGGAGAGAAGACAACAGGCAAACAAGCAGGTGTTTGGCCTATCTTGAACCAGGCTTTGAACCCTTACTCTCTTTGCATTTAGGTGGAGCCATGCTGGCAGTTTTGCTTGAGTAAGGAGTTCGATTACATTCCTCTTTTGAAGGAGCAGTGTGATAGTGTCCGAGCTGAAACACCTCCTGGAAAATACACCCTTCACTCCCAGCTGGCTCTGCTGGTGGGTGGTGTGCAGTGGGAGATGCTCCAGCTCTTTTAAAACAAGGCTTTGCCCATTGCCTACGGTGGAAAGCAGCTTGTTACCACATCTAAGTATAGAAATTTCTCCTGCCTTTGCTTTGCATAAATGGAAATCTGATTGCTCCTTCTAATCTTCCTCTCCACACCTGGTGTTATAGGGACTGGTAACAACCTGGCCCTGATAAAGACTTCAAGAGTGCACCTATTATCTATATCCCAGAAAAACTCCGATCATGTGGGAATGGTTAAAAGTAAGAAAATATATAACAGGTCATCTGTCTTTCGGCTCCAGTCAGCTCGGAGGTGGGAACAGATTGACACAGCTGGGTGCAGCCATCCCGCTGGATGCCGAGGCCGGCAGAGCTGCAGCCGGACAGAGCACAGCCTGCGTCCTTCCCTTGGAAGCTCTTTGTCTGCAGGGCTTGGCTGCCAGCTTTGGGCTGGCCAAAGCACCGAAGCTGCTCTCTGCCAAGCCCGCTCTGATGAGACACTGGGACCTGAGGCTGGGTTTGGTTCTCTGTCCAGGAGGCGCGTGGGGTGACACGACCTTTCCTTGATCCAGCAGCCCCTGCAGCCCCGGCACTGCGCTGAGGCCAGTGCTTGCTGGTAGAGGCAGGGAGCTGGCTGGTGCCCGGGGCAAGGGCTCTGGGGCGCTTCAGGCAGTGCAAACCCTCCCTGCCACGCGGCCCTGGTGCTGCAGAAAGCGTGGTGCTGGGGAAGCAGCTGGGTGCTGAGCAGCGCAAGCCTGCACCTGTGCGCTGCTCTCTGGGTATTTGCTCGTACACGGCAGCGTTGTGGGCAGGGCGTAACCCCTGGCCTCCGGTGCAGATGGCTGCATGAAAACAATTAATCTTTTGGAGAGCAGTGAATGGAAACAGTAGTGCCTCGACCCCTAACACAGGTGAGCATCACTGCCCAGCGTGAAGGTTTGTGTGCACAGGGAGCTTTTGCTGACTGCAAGCTTTTGCAGGCTTGTGGGTCTGTAAGAAAAGGCAGAGACAGATGGAGAAATGGACATAGGGATGCAGAGAAGCACTGCATTCTCCTGGACGAGCACTGGGGCAGGCCCTGAGAAAAGCCAGTGAGCCCTGATGGGTGCGTGCTGCCCAAGGGGCTGGGAGAGGTGGGCAGCAAATACCCCTTGCTCTGATTCCTGCTGTGGAAAAGGAAGCATGGCATGGCTGTTTGCTCCTGGCAGATAACCTGGAAGCTATCTAACAAATACCCCAGCCTCACCTATTATGCCAGGAGGAATCACCCGTCTGCAGTTTTGCTAGCTGTGCTGGACAGGAAGGGATAGTTCATTAGCTATTTATACATTTGGTTTGTCTCCTAAAATGGATCTTTCCAGCAGCAGGGAGGTGTCATCTCCCTGTTGAGATGCTCCTGCTTTCACAGTGGTGACTCCCAAGCCAATCACTCTCAGCGTGAGCTGGAGTTACCAGCGTATGTAAATGACATAAATAAGCTGCAGGAGCAGGGTCACGTAACTGTTTTGTTAGGTTCTGCCCTGCCAGCCCTATTTCATGGATTCTGACAGAATATTAACATGTTTGCATATGTAAATGTGTTAAAGAGAGCATCAGCTGAGGGAATACATTAAACCCCGTCGCCTTCCCAAGTTGATTTAATCTGACAGCACCTCCATTAAAAAAATAAAAAGCATCAGTTTTCCCTTTGTGACTTGATGTACAGTAATTAGCTTGTTAGAGCAGGAAACACCTCCTTTCATAATTGATTTTGCACCCCTTTTACTTGGATATCTCTGACAAGCTGTTTCTTGTTCCCCAAGGACACCATCAGTACTTCCCATGTGTTTGGAATTTCATGAATGTGAATAATGAATATAATTTATCCCTCCCACAGTCCCATGCACAGATAATATATGTAGCCAATTTGTGAACTGGACCTCGCATCAGAAAGATCAGTGTCAAAGTATTAATAGTGTAGTGACCAACCGTGCACAGGAATTAGGGCCCAGCTAAGCAGAGATTTTTGGGGCATTAGTGAGATGGGAACAGGTTGCACCACGCGTGTGTCACCGGGGAGGAAAAAAAGAATGAAGATTTTCTGAATGGCCCTGTGTATCTGAGTTAGCATGGCAAATTGGTCGCTTATTACAGCTGGCACAGTGCCTTAGTGGGCTAATGTGTTAATAATGTGTAATGTTTCTCTTAGGCAATGGCACCACTCTTCATTAGCACATCTCAAGCCCTGTCACTGCTGCTTAGCTCGACATTTTGTTTCCGATGTTCGAGTGAGGGTATTTGAAATCAGGGTTTCAGATCTGCTAGTACATGTCACACACTCTTTAAAAATGGATTTTAAAAGGGCCTCAATAATTTTATGGCTACTAATAACATTTGTAGCTATGTGAGCTAAGCTAATGATAAGAGTAATCAAATTTCATGTTTCACGGCATAAAATGAGCAACTGTAGGGGTCAGGAAGGTATTCACTCCCTGCCCTCCTCCCCTGGGAACCACTGTCTTTTCTGGTTGGTTCAGTAGATGAGCAGTGTTTGGGATGAGAAACAGCACAGGGGGGCTCAGGTCTCGCACTGAACACAGCCAGGAACTTATCTGTAAGCACCAGAATCCTGGTTTCGGTCGGCAAATGGAGCAAAGCATCTGAACGATACATTTGTTTCACACTGATTGCCTCTCACACTGGCATCAAACATATGGGGTGGAGTTTCCCCATTTTTGTGGCTGTTCACTCAAGTCCCCTGAACTTGGACATATGAGGCTCATATTTCTGAGTGGCCCCAGCACGGCCGCGTGATTCACACCCTAAGTTTTCAGTCAGTGAGGGTGCTCGCTTAGACGTCCCTCGAATTTCTGTTTTCACTCGCTGTATTAGCAAGTTTGTTTTGAGCATTTCTTTAACACTGAGAACACCTGAGAGGCATCCAAGAGAGCCTGGAGCCACCAGCAGAGCCCTTCCTTGGCAGCTGCCAGCGCAGGAGGGCAGTGGGAGAAGCGCCAGGGCCGGCAGGTCGCCCTGCCCTCACCCACAGCCCGGCTGCAGCTTGCCCGGGTGCGCTGTGCCCGGCGCTGAGCGGCAGGGCCGGAGCCAGGAGGCTGGCGCTTGGCAAGGCAGCAAACTCTTTAACTGCTGCCTGGCTTTGATAAAGACTTTCCCTCCCGTGCTTGGCCAAACAGTGCCAAGAGCGCTTTCTAGCACCCGTACTTTGTGTGATGTGTTTTCTAAAGCCTTTTAGTGCATTGCACCAGTGGTGCAGCGCTGAGCCTGAAAGGACTACTTAACACAGTAATAAGCCAGAAAGGAGATGTGCTGAATAAAATAATCCAGCAAAGACAGTCAAAGAGCTATCTGCATTTTTTGAACAGGAAAGCAGCTTTTATTTTTTTAAAAAAGCTATTTTCCAGAAAACCTTGGCATCAGGCATTTTTTGAGGCTCAGAGTAGACTGCCACGAGGAGGGGGCTTCCTGGGGCATCAGGGAACATAATGGGAAAGGCTGAAGTTAAAGACCCTTTAATTGAGGCCTTCAGAATGATAAGTATTACACTGCATTGCTCTGTTTAGGGGATTTTGAGTATCTCTACCATCAAGGCTACATTTGTCTGTAGGATTAATCACTTTTTGATCCAGAGGGTTTAAGACAGACAGCTTACTAGGAATGCGCTGCATAGCTCTCCCAGCCTGGCAATTAGCTTTGTTTCTTCATATTGTCTTGTTTATTATGCCCTTCTCCATCTTTTTTGTTTCCTGACCAACATGCTAATATATGCATTCATTTTTAATCCATTTTTAATCCATTTTTAATCCATCTTTAACTGCGCAGAGGACTTTTAATAAAGTCTCTGTGTCAAATACAGAAAAGAAAAACTCCTGTTGCTGAGCAGAGAATAGGTTTGTATATAGATGATACTGTAAAAAATCCTTGGAAAAACTCAAAGACATAATTTTGCTCTATTTTAGGGCTTTATCTCTAGCCCTGCTGAGGTTCTCCTACTTGCTGGAAGATCATCAAAAATCTGAATTATACCCATTACGTTTAACTTGAATGCAAGCAGGTTTTTCTAGGACATTGTTTGTACCTCACATGAAAGAAAAAATATGTCACGGTAGCTGTGTGTGGGCACCCACTCAGGCTCCTCCAGATGCTGAGAAACGATCTCCTGCCCTCGACAGGCTGTTTTCTCCTGCGTATCAGCGGCCCTGAATGGCAGAGAAAGCACACACCCCCATGTCCCATCACACAGCTGTCAGAGCCTGAAAATAGTCCGAGCCTCAAACATTGATATAAAGTTCTGCTCATTATAAAGAAGTGTGGATAAGCGGGGAACAGTCCTTGAGCTCTAGACCAAAAATATCCCTCAACACCGTCTGGGAGGTATCCATGTGAAGTTCTCTCATGGGATTGCACATGTACGGGACCTGTGAGCTGCCAGCAAATAACACAACACTTGGCAAAGCCCCCCCGGACCTGGCAGCTTGCTTTGGGGCTGGAACCCACCCAAATGTACTTGAATGATACCTAAGGGCTTTTCTTGTTTCCAGATGTGGCTTGGCTCTGAATCTGCTGGGTGCCTTGGTTAATCAAGTTCCCTGCTCTGCATCCATTTCCACCTTGGGGACCCACGGGAGTGATGCTGGCCACTTCTATCCAGCATTTTGCTGTACCCTGAGGACAAGCACAGTCTCAGGACTGAATATTGCTGTGTAGGACAGCACACGGTTGGTGTAACTACAGAGTCCCAAGCCAAAGCTATTGACATACCTGGGACTGCAATGAACTGACTTTGGTCAGTTTTGGACCAGATGCTCAAAGCTGTAAACTTTTTTGACCTCCTAACATCCCCAGTGTGAAATTACTAGCACGGTTAAAACTGGATGCAGCACGAACTGTGCTTTTCTGTCACAAACAGTTTGTCTTCCTTTTTATTGGCTCTTCTTTTAATAAATGTAACTCCTTCTCCTATGGCTCAGGCATTGTGTTGAACCACGCCGACAAATGTTCTCAGGTTTTTAAAATATTTGGTATTAAAGAGATCAGGCCAGATGTGTTCTGCTGCCTTCATCACTCTGGGTTGTGTACTCTGTGTTGAAATGATTATTGTCATCACCCGGTGAAAGGCAGCTGATGAAAGACTCTCTCTCCCTCTGATGAGCTATCTATCCACCCATGCCTGGTGCAGAGTGCACAGGTTTTGTTTTTGAGTGATATATTGCTGTGTCAAAGTGGCTTATGTGCTGCTTAAACTTGTGCTGGTGAATGATAGCGAGTGTGTGTTAAACACTCTCCCTGCAAAGGGAGCTGTATTTTCTCATCTCCATCCTTGGGAGCCCCAAAGCCGATCCCCACTGGGAGCCCTGGGGGCACTCCTGGAGCAGTGTCTGGGTACGTCTGTGCTCACACTGGACACTTTTATAGGAATACAGTCAGATACCAACCATTTTAAGTCTTTCTAGAAGACAGAACTGTTCTTTTTGCCCGCCTATTCTGTTGATAAAGGAAACTGTTCTACGTGACACATTTTGAAACGTTTTGGGTTTGGGTGCATTTCCCATGAAACCTTTCCTGCTCTCAAGCAGTGCAGCTTTTGTTTTCCCACTTGTCCCCCTTTTACTCCACTTTATTCCTTTTATTATTTTTTCCAATTCTTTGCAAGGTTAGCAACAATAGCTAAGAAGACATAAAAGAAGACATAATTGAAAAATGTTTTGATTGGAAAACTCAGTTCTCAAAGCCTTCCACGCTTCCACAGTCCTTCAGTACATCCGGTAAATTCCAGCATCCCTGAGCAGAGCCCGTAACATGAATAAGACCTTTCCAAACAACTGAGAATAATTAAAAGACCCAAGACACAGATATTTTCCTCGCGTAGTGACACAATCGAATACTTAACCAAAAATAATGTAATGAAAAGTCTAGGTCACAAAATGGAGTGCTGCAGCCTGGAAAAATAGTTTTCTGACCTTCTGGATTTCCTCTATTAGAGGACTACTGTGCAGTGAGCAAACCCTGTTTCTTACAACAAAGAAATTTAGCAATCTGGAGGCTGTGTCACCTTGCTGGCAGAAACACTGAGCGGCAATAGTGCTGAAAGTCAACACTAATAGCTGACACCAAATTAAACTGCCAGGGTTTGTGTGATGTAGTTCTGTCACCCTTTGACACATTTGATGTGAATTCAGAGGCTTCTGCTGTAAACTCATCAGCAGAGCTCATGACGTATCATCTTTACATATCTGTCCATCCACATTTGTCAGCAAACTGTGAGCCTCAAATGACTCCAGCGATTGGGATATAGATTGCTTTGCCTTCATGTACAGTAAATAGAGTGTTCTAACACTTGTGATACCCTCAGCTCCAGCTTTTAACTGACAAAGTCTTGTTAGCTGCACTTCAGCCTTTCTGCATCCACGCTGAACGTGGTGATTGATGAGGGCTGATTATGGCAGTGGGGTGGCCCATCCCTTCTTAACTTGTGGCTCAAATCATCTCCAGTTTGCCCATGCAGAAGAGCAGCAGGCGCACTCCTAAGTGTCTTCATGAAGAGCCTGATTGAAAGGCCACAGCCAATTAGGTTGAGCTGAAATGGACACTTGCAGGATGTCTTTGCCTCTCAATTCCCTGCGTGGTGCCTGCAGGGAGGAGGCACTAGAAAAGCGCTGATAGTCCTCACACCTGCTTGCATCACCCAACAGCTCTCAGATCCAGTGTTTCAGCCTGGGAAATGTGGCAGGGTGGCTGTGCCCCCACTTCACAGCTTTGGACCAGGAATGGCCTCAGCAAGTGCCAGGGCTCAGATCCTGATGCAGCAAACTGCTCCCAAATGCAAGCCATGCTGCTGAGGCAGTTGTTGACCAGTGACAAATGGCATTTCAAAACACAAACAACCCCCACCTGTGCTGCTCCCTGGGCAATCCGAAAGGGATTTCTAATATTTAGATTTCTCTAAACCAGTTAGTGTTTTTGTAGTTTCAGATTGATGCCTTTTCTTTAAGAGCTCCTAATTTTCTTGTTAATTTTGGACTTACTGAGGTAATGAAAGCAGGTTCCCTCAGATGACAACAGATTCTGCTGGGGTGCATGTGAGTGCTGGACTTGATGTGATGCTCTGAGCAATGCTGAAGAGACTCCCCAGGTCTGTGCCAGGCTTGTGTCTCCCCTGTGGACCAGAAAGGGAGAGGGTCTGCAGTTTCTGTTTATGTCTCCTTGGTATTTAACATATTTGCTACCTTCAATAGCATTTTTTTTGTCACATATTGCCCTAGTATGTGTAACATTTTGTTCTACTGACTGGCTTTGGTATCAGTGTAGATTACCATGGACAGAAAATGGTATTTAGGCTTACAGGAGGAACAAATGGACCAAGAACAATAAATCAGATTCTTTTTTTTATAAGTCCATTTTAACATATAGTTTAAAACACTACCTTTGTAAGGTAGTATGCATTAAATCATACTTATTCAAGTGTGAGCTGTTACAGAATGGGAATAGAAACATGATGTCCTACAAGAAAAACCACTCAATTTTCACCCTGTGTCTCCAAATCTCCTGCATATATAGTAACTGGCATAAAAACATTGCATAGTGTCCCATGTTCCAATAACCCTCTGCACCGCTAGAATTATTTCCAACAATGGTGATAGAAGATTACATTTGCTCCTAAAAACTCTATAACTTTGTAAAAAATTAGGGAAAAAAGTATAAGCTTTAAAAATATTTCCCATTGGCTTCCATTGCTACTTTGTGACCTGCTCCATCTGGAAACCGCTGTGGAGTGGCACTGGGCTTGTGTGATGGAAGCAGCTTGAGATCTCGGACCGAGCACCTGGGGTGCAATCTGACACCCTGAACATCATACTCTTGTCCTCTGGAAATGTCTCCTTGTTAGGACTGTTCCAAGGTCTGCAAAACTGAGTGCATCATGAAAACACGATCTGGAACACCCTTTCTGTCTCTCCTTGGTGCAGAGTGGCTCCCACCCTGGGTGCCTCAGGAACCTGTGGGTGGCCAGGAAGGACCCAGACCGGCCAAACTGATGCAGCTGAGAGATGCAGCCTCAACCTGCACAAGCCTTGGGGCATCTGGGGCTCGCTCCTTGCACAGGGGGTTGTAATGGAAACGCTGACAGCTCTTAATGATTATGACATCTAGGCATCCCTGTAATTACTGCACAGAGGCTTCTGGCATGCAAACAATATTAGGCTACATCTTGTGCCTGACTTGTTTTATCTCTGTGGCAAAGCTCCCGAGGACAGGAAATCATTGCTTCTCCTCACGTTTTTAAAACACTGGTTGTGCTCTCAGCAGCTTACAGACACTTACTAACAGCAGTGGCAATTGGACTGATTCAATGCTTATTTCAATCGCCGGATTTCCTGTTAATAGGCTGTAGAGTCCAGATGCCCAGTGCAAGGTGCTCAGTGGACAACAACTCTCTCTGCAGTGTCTCAGAGAAGAGAAACTTAAACCTGTACCTACAGAAACTATTTATGACTGCACCTGACTTTCGCTTTTGTGTCATGTCATCACGGGACCAGGGCTCTTTGTCCTTTCTTGCACCTTCCTGGTTGGCAGCAGGGAAATACAATTCCCTGTCTGCAAAGGGACTTGTCTCACCTCCCGTATTTGGCACTTTCTGAAGTAACGAACGATCTAAGTCTTATGAGTACATTTTATGGCACTCTCAGTCAGGTAAATGCTTAAATCAGATGAGTTAAAAAACGGGTCATGAGATGCAAAACGCCCATGTCTGACATTACCTGGGCTATGGCCAGTACACCACAGCCCTCCTGCAACTGCACCGCTTGCATGAGCAGCAACCACCTGGAGATAACACCACACGACAGCAACCAAGCAACAGTCCCCTGCCTCCCCTGAAGCCTCACCTCCAAACGCTGCAGCCACCGGTGCAGTAAAGGCTACAACTCGTGTAAAGCAGGCAGGGGTGGCCAGGGAAGTGATGAGGCCCAGAGATGTGCTCCCCACTCAGACTCCAGCTCTCAGTGTGGTAACTTTATCCTGCATTTTCTTCCCCTTGGGTGCAGGCTCCAGCACAAACTGCAGCAGCCCAGGAACCTGTCCCACATAGCCCTGGAGGTAACTGGATTTAGAGTGGTGCCCCGTCAGGACCCCCTGGGTTGTGTGCATGACAGATGCAGGGTTTCACAGCCCGTCAGAGAAATATAGAAATATTTAAACTAATTTAAATGAGTTCTCTGGATAATTAGATATCGTAGCACCCTCTTCTGGCTTTCTGCATTCCCTGGGCTGTGGCTTTCTCTCCCCTTTGAGACTGTTTGGCTCACTTGGGTTTCCTGGTCACGGTTTTGAAGTTGCATCCATCCCAATCCTCTCCCAATTTCTATAACCTCATGGCTTTCTAGGAGAACGACTCCTCAAACACGTGCTTCCCATGCTGAGTCCCTTCACAATTAACCTTTTTGTGCAACCTCTTTAAAGCAGAATCTCTTTTCTTATTTTTTTCAGTTGGTGATCATGGAAAAACCCTGACTTAGCACATTCTGTGTAGTTCTGACCGTACTGCTATGGAGAGGGCTGCCCATGAACCAGAGGCAGGGATCCTGTGCGAGGAGCAGGGGCTGCCACAGCTGGCAGTGGCTCGGTGGCCCCGGGGAGCAGCAGCGTGGGGAGGGCTCCACCACCCCCAGTGCTGCTGCTGAGGCAGTTGGAGGCCTTCACCCGGGTGTTGGGGGGTGCTGCTTCCTCTCTGATGTCCTCCCTGTGAACCCAGGAACAAGTAATTATAATTCATAATGTGGGTGTGCAAAATTCCCTCTAAGAGCTAATTTACTGTGAGGACTAATATTTCTGGTTAAGGGTCCACAAATGTCATTATACCATTATAAAATAAACTCTTCAAAAATAATTCACTTTTAAAATAAAACATTGCTTTCCTTTTACCCAATAGGTTAAAGTACTTTGTTCCACAGTATCAGCTTTAAATTTTTCATGTCAGGGTAAAAAGTAATTTTTTAATTATAATTTTAATGCATCTGACCGTATTTCGTAATGATACATTTTGAACCCAACTTGTAAAGGTGTCAAAAGAAAATATGTCTATTCCATAGAATAGACTTAGAAATATCTGAGTCATAAGAACACAGTTGAAATAACATAGTGCTTTTAAAAGTGCCAATTATTTATTTTAACTGTGATATTACATCTGTCATTAGCACCGTGGGAAATACTTTCTGTATTATTAGGAAAGATTCAAATTCACCAGTTTCAAAACTCACAGAATTTACAGGAATACAAGGTACCAGGTTATGGCTCCTCTGAAGCAGGTCCGGTGGCAAAATTCAGCCTTAAACCCACTTTAACTAGTTTCCTTTTCTTTCTCCCTTCAGGTGACAAAGCCACCCTCCCCACCCCACATCCTTCACTTCATTCCCTCGGGGCGCTGGGCAGGTCCATCACTGTGTAAGTGGGAAGGGGATGATCTTTGCTCTGCGGGTGCAGCAGATGAAAAGCAGGAGCCCTCAGCACGTCCCGGCAGCAGCGAGCTGGGAGAGGGGCCGGGAGGCGCGGGGGGAAGGAGCCACCAGCACCGGGGCAGCAGCGGCACCGGCTGAGGGCCCCGCTCGCCCTGGGACCCCCACAGCAGCTCTTTGCTCTGAGCCCAGCCAGGTCACAGACCCAGGGCCTCGGGCTCGTGGACTGTCACTTTCAGTGCCAAGATTGTGCGTGGGCAGGGAACGGGGCCGCAGGCTCAGCTGCGGCTGAGGAGCTTTCCAAACGCTGTTGTGCAGGGTCATCCCCGCCAACACGCACCTCTCACGATCATGGGCTGCAGGTCGGGGTGTCCACTTGGAGCTGGAAACACTTGGCAAATGTTACCTGTACTGAACTCCGTGGATTTTTTGAGGCTGCAGCTCTGTTTTGTCTGTCTTGGCCTCACTTCCATAGAGTGACCCATGTTTCTCCTCACTGTCTCCTTGCAAAGGCGGCAAAACTGTTGAAGTTATTTTTTTTCCATTTTGGCTGCCTGGCTCCATCTATGGGGCTTTAGAAACCCCTTAAATCACAGCATACTCATAGATCAGTGATAGCAGCACCACTCTGACAGCAAGAGGAGATCGCAGTGAGCGTACTGAGGGGACACACGCAGCACCCAAGCAAAATGTATTCCTACCAGGGGGATGCTCTGAAGCTGTGAATGAAAACACAGCTTCATCACTCTCCGGAGCACAGAGTTAGTGGGAAAAACTGCTTAGATGCTCAGCAGTCAGACAGGAAAATGAGTGACTCTTGGAGAGCAAAAGAGGAGAGGACTGGGATGGATATGATGAGGTTTGGTTCAGCACAAGTAAAACATTACCAGTAGCTTCTTCAGCTATGAGATAAAAAGAAGATTGCAGAAATATTACAGATTTAGATATTCCTTTGTTATTTATACCCTCAAACTTGGATCCCCTCCAACCCCAAGCTAAATCAGAAGTCTCTGGTACTTTGTGTTTCCTTAATATTTTCTGTGCCCAGCTCATCCAGGCTCTTAAAAAACCTCTCTCTGAAGCAGGACTCAGAGGTAGTACTTACTCAGCCCTTTGGCTCTGTACTGATGTTCACTCAGCCCAAATCACTCCTCAGCCCTTTTTGGCGGCTGCTTTTTGGCATCTCTTGGTGGTAACTCAGTACAGCTTACACACCCAAAAGGTCTAATCAGGGTGCTCTTCTCAGCTGTTCCCCTCAGCAAGGTTTGGTGCAGGCATCTTTTGGTATTTCTGCCTCACGTTTTCCCCTGCAGCCTTACACCACCCAGTGCACCTCCCTGTCGGATGTGTGAGCCCCACAAGCCAGTGCTGGAGGAGCACAGCCGACAGGAGGCTGCTGCCTTAATAACAGCATAATACTTCCTCCCTTTCAGACAAACATCTCTTTCCCCATTTATGATGGTCCAAAGGTCGAAGACAGCTGCTCTACCACTTCCACGGCTCTGCTGAAATTTTATGCCCTGGAATTGCTGTCAAGTTTAATGTTAGCATTTTATATAATGAAATAGCAATTGTTCCAGCTCTGCAACCTGCAGGAATTCACACTGAAAAGACTGAAAATTTCAGGCGAATTTTCACAAACTGCTCAGACCTTTACTAATGGTCTTACATTGCATTAAAAGCAGAAGTAAGCAGTATTTACTTGGGAAAGTGAGCGCCAGACATACCTGGAGAATTCTTTCTGAACCTAATATCAATGTATTTGAGAGGAAACCATCAGAATATTTACCCTTTTGTACAGCTTCATCGACCTTTTCTTACAACCTCTCGTTAGCTTTTCCCTTTACAGGTTTTTGGTATAGATCCTTGGGTTATAAGTCTGCAGTTCTCTGACATGTTATTGCTTTGTAGAAAGGAAGGTCTCTTTGTTTTACACTGTTAAAATACAAAACCTTGAAATGATTGCCTCTTCAGTAGTGTTTTTACATAAGCATGGTCTCATTGACAAAACTCCCATTGACATTGATGGTTACAAAAACCATGTTTGAACTTTGAAGAGAAAACATTATTATGCTTAAAGGTGATAGTCTGATGTTCCCAGTACCTTAAAATCTGATAGAGCCAGTGGTTCACCTAAAAGCCAAACATATGTCCCTTATGGTAATGAGCCCTAACTTGGGGCTGACTGGAGGCCCCTCTGAAACACCTGAGGACAATTTCTAGCATCTTCAGAGCCAACTAAGAGCTGATGGGTTGCTTCACAGTTTTTTTGCATAGTTCATTTTGTAATTGCTGTGAGCAATCCCAGAGGAGCCCACTCTTCAGTCTGGTGGGGGAAGCTGCACCTGAAGGTCTAGCTACATTTGCAGATCTTAACATTTTAATTCATTCCCCTCCTGGCAAGTGGAAACTGAGCTAAGCCTAAAGGCACAAGGTGTAGCTGTGATGCTGAGGCAGAGCTGATGAGCGGAAGATGCAGAGCCCCAGAGTTACCTCCGGTCCCTCTGAATGCACTTGCATGCCCACAGCAGTGCTAGGGGTCACAGGTTCACCGCTGCGGCACCAAACCCACTGCAGAGCTGTGCCTAAGCCCGTCCCTGGGGTGTCAAAGTAGCTTATGCTGCACTAGCAAGAGAGGAAGAAAAATGTCTCCGTGACTAGTAAGTCTAAAATCTGTATTATTGTCAAAGAAACAATAGCAGCATCAGCTGCTGCTGCTGCCCAGGAGCAGAGCAGTGTCATTAGAGGTGCAGGGCAGGGCACCTCCGGGGCAGGCAGCGCTGCCGGCACCGCAGCCCCGTCCCCGCAGCCCTGGGAGGCCGGGGCAGAGCAGCTGAGCTTGTGGAGCAGGGGCATGGGAGAAACCTGCCAGTGGGAAATGCATGGGAGAAACCTGCCAGTGGGAAATGCATGGGAGAAATCTGCCAGCGGGAAATGCATGGGAGAAACCTGCCAGCGGGAAATGCATGGGAGAAACCTGCCAGCGGGAAATGCATGGGAGAAACCTGCCACAGGAAATGCTTTTCCTTCTCCAAAGGATGTAATGAACTAAGTCATAACTGACCACTCTGGAAAACACAGTGGGCTGTGGTGCTCCTCTGGTTCTTATTTAGCTGGCAGTTTGCCTCATGGTTTTCAGAGGACTGTTAGTGACCATATTTTCAGGTGGCCCTGTGCTGCTGATTGCTACTGCCATGCTTCAGACATGTCTGAAATGTCCTTATTTGAATTATGACTTGCAACATCTGTATTTAAAACCGTATACTTCACCTTCACTTTCCACAATCAATATTGTTAACAGGGATACTTATGGAGGAATGACAGAGGATATTCACTTATTTCTCCCACAGTCCTCCCCAGCCCTCCACTGCCACATCCCTGATCCTACTCTCTCTGCACCGAGGGATGCAGCTCCTAGCTGGACTCTGGCAGCAGTGGGATGTGCGGGTGGCCGTGCTCTCGAAGCAGCTGGGAGAGGCGTTTCCAGAGGACCAGGATCCTCCCTGTGCATGCAGCCCCCGCCTGTGCGGCCTCAGAGCTTCCTCTAGAGCTCCCAGGGGTCTCGCCAGACAGGACCACTGATACTCCTGCACACCTGGGTGCCAGGGGACAGGGCTGCAGGGGGCTGAGCGGGGGCAGGTGTTCACCTGTGGGGAGTGCTGCTCACTGGCTGACGCTCGGGGTCACCCTCTCTCTCAGGTGCCAGGGGACTGCTCTGCCCGCTGCACCGCCCTGCGAAACTACATCGTGTAAATATCATCCAAGTCCTTTCCAGATATTCTGGTAAGGCTTTTACGACCAGACTTATCTGATGTAAACTGATGCAGCTCCATCAAGTCAATGGAGTGATGTTGTTGTATTATAGCTAAAGCCCTCATTTGTTAGTTTTTATAACTGAATATACAACTCTTCCAATTTCAGGTAACAGACACCTTCATTTCCACATTGGCAAGGGGTTGATTTATTCCAATAAATATTGGCCTGCTGTGATGAAGCATTCTTATTATCAGGATGTATCGGTATAGCACAGATATATCGATAGATTTTTAGCTCAATGTTGTATAAACATTTTACAGTGACATATTTTGAACTTACACTGACATGTTTCTGAAAATATTTGTGGTGGTGAGGAAGCTGTGAGCTCAGTCAGTTATCTCTGACATGGCAAGTGCTGGGAGAATGACCAAAGAGTTTCGGGCTCTTATCAGTTGTTTTGCATGTACAAACCCAAGCACAGGTCAGGAGTGTGTTTGCAGTGGGGACCTACTTGCAAAATTTGCTCCATAAATCATCCTTTGTTCTATCCATCAATAAAAAAAGAAATAATGAAGCCCAAAATTTTCACACTGATTTGTACAGAAAGGTTGGTTAATTGGCTTTTCAGAAATTTCCATATTGGTGTTTTGCTCCTCCCAAGGGCTGGGTGGTGGAGTTGGGCACCCGCACCTCCTGCCCACAAGCAGTCTGGTAATTCAGTCCCAGAGCGTGCTGCTGAGAGAGCCTTCTTCCCCTGGTGTTTGTGAAGCACAGCCCATGAAGCTGCCGTGCAAAAGCTCTCTGAGATGACAGGCAGAATGGTGAGCAGAGTAAAATATGGGACCTAAATTGTTCTAAGCATTCTTTCCCTGAGAGCAAGATACTCTTCTTTTTCTTTAAGTGACAACTAAGCTACCAACCCCCTCACTGAGCAGGGGCACTTCCACACGGGTCGCCGGCCCGGGCAGGGTTGAAGCTCTTGCTCTGTCCATCCCACTGAGCAAGCGCATGCCGAACACCGCGGGAAGAGCAGCCTGGTTTTAATCGCCGTAATGGGTGAATTTTAGCTGCTCGTTGGTGAGAGGCAATTCTCTAATCCCAGAAGAACCAGTATCATTTGAGCTGTCAGCAAGTGGCAGGCGGGATGGATTGTGCCTCTGGCCGTCAGGCAGCCCTGCAAGCCCTGCAGGACTTCCCTCCGTGATGGCACATTGGCACGTGGGATCCCCAAACTCTTCTGAACTTGTTTGGTTTATCTTGATTAATAAGCTCAAGTATTCATAAAGCTGAGGCCTGCCATTAAGGAGGTGATAAGCCGTAATTTATAATAAAAGAGCTACCTTTTCCAATTGTCTCCAGCTGAAGCGGAGAGTCCCCTGTAATGATTTATTGCCTTACTGCCAGGCTCTTGATAAGTGGACACCAAATGGCTCCTCATTACTCAAAAGCTCCTATGATTTCTTGAGCCAAAGTCCTTTCCAAGCTCCACTTAGTCCACTTTCTTCCTGAAGAAAATGAATCAAGGCCCTTCTCTCAGTAGCCTATAAACTATTTTAGCATAAAAAAATATCATAAATGAGAAAGGAGAAAATCTTGTTTGCTAAAGGGCTGCTGGATGAACTGCCTCTTGCCCTTTTGATAGCATCTTTGAAATGGAAATGGCCAGCTGCCTGACCTTCTGTTCAATGACCCTTTTTGTACAAAGTCAAATTGCAGTGGCTTCACAGCAGCAATTCACCTATGGACATAAACTAGATTTCAGGGGGGTATGGAAGAGGAGGCTTCTATCTGCAGTTTCTTTAGAATATCTCTTCCATGTTAGTATTTTCTACATACACATCAAGAATCAAGCTTATAAAATAAATTACTGTTCATAAAAGGTATTTAGAATTATACTTCAGTAGCTTGCATCTCTCTACTTTTTTTGTATTATGGATGTAACAAGCCTTCTTTAAAAATCATTAATCAAAAAGATTTAGTATGTGAACAGTGCTACATGCAATTTTGAAAAAGATTCTATAATCAGTTATTGGATTGTGGCATTAATTATTTAACTCATTTTATTAGAACTCAAGGAAAAATATCATTCTAAGCAGAATGAAAGATCAGCAAAAACAAAAGAACAGGAAAAATATAATATTTTTAAATGTGTTGAGACTTAGGTGCCCAAATTTAGAAACTGGCTGCTCATGTGAGATGTCCACGTGCTGTGAGAACCACATTTGCTGTCCAGTTTATGCCCTCACAGCTTAGTTTATCCTGTGATACAATTGCTTTTTAAGAGCAGGCATTTGTTGTTAAATGTATTTGCCAAATTCAAACCCACTCTTCCAGCTGGGGTAAATCACTCCTGCTCTATTGTACCAGCTGAGAAGTTGTCCAAGGAGCTTTCCCAGATATGCACAGAGGCATCGGGCTCAGGGTGCTTGTTGGCAGGAGCCAGGGCCGGCGTGGACACGGTGGGGATCCCCGGCTGGAAATCCGGTCTGTGCCTTGCACCTCTGTCACAGCCATGCATCCTTCATCTCCCAGCCCCACGTCTGTCTCTCTGCCAACTGCCAAACATCACCCAGCCGAAGAGAAAAAGAGTGGGATGTGTTTGGTTTTTTAAGCAGTACGTTTAGTAGTATTTCAGCTTCATCTAAAATTATGCCTGGATCATGTAAGCATAAGGAATCACTCATAGCTGTCAAAAAAATTAGACCCTTAAGGTGGCTAGTACATTTTGTGATTAAAGAGCAGCCCTGATTGTTGGTTTACAGCTAACAGCTGGTATGTTAAAGCTAAAATCTGAGTGTCAATTAATTCTGTATCAGATCAGCTGAGAAAGACAACTGTGCACAAGCATATGGCCATTGCAGGAACAGGGCTGCTGAAAGCTGACGGTGTTTGATGGTTTCAGCCTGTCGCTCTTCACTTATGATATTGTAAATGAGGCTAAAACAGTTTAATTCGTGTAACTGGCAGTCAGAAGGAGTGTTTAATTGAGGGAGAGGGGAGGGCTGGCAGCACTGCCAGGTTCTCCTGCGGTTGCTTGATGCACAGCGGATTGTGCCCAGTGGCAAGCTGCCCAGTCCTGTAGCACACACAAAACCAGTTCATAATTGCACCACAATTCAATCTGAAGTCTTGTTTGCAATCCCTCATGAAATCCCTCATGAAATCAGTATTCTACCTGGCGTCAACCCAGGCAGCCACCTGCACTGCCACCCTTGGATGTGGCACGGGAGGGACCCTGCAGCCTGAATGGGCTCCTGTCACTCTTGGTGAGGGCACTGTGGTGGCCAAGGCTCATCTCAGCCACTGGCTGGGACTCTGCTGTGCTGCCACTGTGCCCTGTCCTCCTGCTCTTTGGCAGTGGGGAGGCACGGCTTTCCTATTTGGGACACACTAATGGCTTGGAAATTTTCTAGTTGATTGGTTACAATGCAACCTCAAAGGAGAAGGAAAACAACACTCAAAATGAATAAATGGAATACAGCACAAGGGATGACCCTCCTTCTGTTCTTGCTGGCATAGGTCAAGCCAGGAGAAGTTTCATGACATACTCTTGGGCCCCCAGGTTCAAAAAAGCATCTGTGCATTTGCTTACATTTTAAACATGTACTTATGTCCATTCCTACACAACAGCGCCCTCAAATCATGTGGAAACTCTGTCAAACCATAAAGAATAAATTTTTATAATATTTTGTAGAAACTGTCAAAGGTTTGATCCAAAAAGAAGTTTAGGTTAAATTCAGGTTCCTGATTTTAGAAATAGTACCTGGTTGTATTTTAATTTCTGAGGTGCTTAAATTTAATTTTCAAAGTTAAAAGCTCAAGTGGACACAGGTCCATGCTGCCAGAAGATCTTCCAGCATGACCAGGCTCAGTAGGCTGGCACCACTTGAGGTCCAAGAAGGGGATGATCTTCCATCTGCTCTGCTTTGTTCACATCCCCCAGCCTCGCCTGTGCTGCCTGGTCTCTCTTTCACAGAGCTGGGGGAGAGGTGCTGCCATTCCCTTGGTTTATTTTTCCCGGTGAAGCCCTGTGGTTAAGGCAGAGGGAGACCCGGGTTTCTCCTCTTCTGCCTGAGAGGTTTGTGTACAGGCAGCTGTGGCTACTGAACTGTACTCTTCTACGGGAAAAGCTTGTGAGGGAACCAGGAGAGAAATTGCTCTTCACCCCTCCTGTTGAGAAATGCAATTTGGAAAGGTCCCGGGAGGCAGCGAGAGCAGCCGCGAGCCCGACCATTGGCTGAGAGAGTAAGGCACTGACCTAGCAGGCAGGACGGGCCCCGCTGGCCGAGCACTTCATTCAAGGACTGATGTAATTAAAAAAGACACAAGCAAACAGTCATCTGATGTTACCTTTTGTATAAAAGCATCTGAAATACTACTGACAGAGAAGGAAGTGTCTTTTCAAGTCCTATATGTGGAGGACTCTAAAATGGCCAAGAAGTATTTCACAGATGTTTAGAGGAAAATAAAAATCCCTCTCTGAGCTGAGAACAAGGATGAAACACTTAGACCAAAGGTTAGTGTCCTCCCATATATATAAACCTCCCGGGTCACTGGCTCTTAAGATAGAAATGGTTCCTCCATACTGAAGCACCACGAAGCTGTAAGACTGCTGCATTTACAGGAGAAATAGCAAAGTGTTACTGAATGGACTCAAAACACAGGCTCAGAGACACGGGGAGAGCAGAACGTGAACCCAGGCTTGGGGGTGTGTGCATGGCATGGCCAGCTCAGAGTGACCCCAGGCAGGAAGGTTGTTAGAGTTTTTAGAAACTTTTCCAGAGAGAGAGATAAATATTTTCCCCCCAGTTTGGAGTTTGTCCCTACAAGCACTGAATGTGAGCAGCTCCTAGGAAATGCCCAGAACCCCACCTGTAGGACCAACACAGATGTGGGCAGCCTCCCAAAGGGACACTCCCCCCTCAAGCTGTCCCCATGATCCAGCATCCAAGGACAGGCTTGCCAGGAGCTACCAACCATTCCCTCTATAGCTACAAAACAAAATGCTTACGCTTCCTTTTCATCCGTACTGTCCCAGTGAACATGAAGCTAAAATAACCACAGCAGTGTCTTGTTTGAAATGAAAATGGCAGCACTTTTTCTTCAGGAAAGTCTTTTATCATCTCCCTCTTCACCAGTGGCACCGTGACAGTGAGAATCAGTTATTGCAATCCTCACAAATCAGCACTAACCCCACAGATGCCGGGAACCTTTGACAGAAGAACTTCATACCCTGGAGGAAGTTCCCTAATTCCTAAAGGTCTTTACAAGTTCGGCACTCCCTGTTGTTTCTGCACAGTAGAGGAGCAGGATTAGGGGCATGACACAGACACCACTGCAGACAGGAGTGCTGTGCTAATACCCCTCTGAAAATTATCTGTCGGCTCTGCTTAAAATCCAGGGCTCCCAGGTTAGGGAACGAACACTGTTGTACTCAGGTTAAATATCTTTGTTTCCCAAAATAAAATAAATTACGGAATACAAGATTAATTAAATTATTTTACTTGAAACAACAAGTTGAATCCTGCAGTGCATCTTTACCAGACTAATGAGCACAACAGTGAGGCTGAGGAGAACGCTAGCTAGGAGAAAGGAAAAAGTGGTTCAAAAACCAGCGTGACAACATGCAAAAAACCCACCTCCCACGTTTTATGCTTTGCCCTTATAATCACTGCCTTTGCTTTGAAGGATTCTGTACTGCACAATTGTTTCTGTACCCTTATTTTCCCCCAAACATCGGATTATTTTTTATGGCAGAAGTAGCACGCAGACCACAGTATATGGATTAAAGATGCTGCATCTGTGTCTGCTTGTTGCTATTATTCCTGGCTTGTGAATATTTTAAAGCACATGCCAACTCTTTGCCTCTGAAAATCAATGGAAGTTTGGCCATTGACTTTACAGAGCTGGATCACAACTGAAGGTCTGTGCCCCCCACCCCCTTCTTAAATAAGTGGGAATTTTATAGGATAATGGTCCTGGAGCATATTGATTGGCCTCACCCAGGCTGTACATCGCCCTCACTGGAAACTGTAAAACCTGTAATGGGCTGAACACAATGGGGATGTGACTGACATGTGCCGAGGGCATGTGGGGCTCCGGGCTGCACTCTGCTCCGGGTGCTGCAGCCGTGGGAGGTGGCCTGGCACGACACCACTGCATGGAGCACAAACATCCATAGCCCTGCATCTGCTCTCTGGGGTTGGTGACCTCCATGTGACGAGCTCTTGTGCTGCTCTGCGAGGACAGCACGTGAGGCCGTGTGTCCCTGCCCACACTGAGGGGACAGTGCCCATGCTGTGGGGACAGGCAGCGCACTGCACAAAACGCTGCAGGATTCAGCAAAATGGTGATGTGGAAAACTGTCAACTGCATTTTGTCTTACTACCTCCTTCATGTATCAGTAACATTGAATAAGGTAGGTACAGAGAGACCTGCGGGGTTTTGCAGAGGTGGTGTGAGCCCTAGAGAAGGGCTGATGAACATGTCAGTGCTGTGCCAGCCTTGTCACCACCTTAAATCAGCCCCTGCCTCATCTGGTGGCTGGGTATCTCTATTTGTTGCTCTGTGCAAAGAACATTCAAATCAGAACTACTGTCCTGGAAAAAAAGTCTTTCCGATATAACAACTGATGATGTGAGCCCACGTCAGTGGTAGCCTCTTATTGACCGGCGAGGGTTTTGGATCAGGCCCTCCCCTGTGGTCATTTCCAGAGACAATTATTCTGATAGCTCCTGCTTTGCCTTCTGTCACGTAGTGCGATTGCTCTGGGGCTGGCCAGGCTACTGTGCTCTCCTGGAAGCCATTTCCCTTCACTGAACTTTGATTGTGAGGAATAGGTTATTGTCCGGGCTTTGAAAAGGAGACCATGCAGAACCCCGGCTGGATCGAGGCACCCACTCTTCACGGTCAAAATCAAAACAAAACACTGTTTTCTCCCAGCACCGCGTGTGATTACAAAACTATCTCCACATGTGTGCCTGTTCACCTCAATGTGAGAATACGCTGTGTGAGACTTTCTGCTAAAAACGTCACGTACTGTCTGCTGCTTCCAAGATTTCAGACTGCACATACAGGAAATAAATTCTTTGTTTTGCAAAAATCAGAGGACCTTTACTTTTCTTTTTAACCTGACTTCACTTCACTTAAAATAATGTTTCAGGTACAGTATTAACGAAAAGCTATTGTCATATAAAAGCAGGAGCATGGGTGTCAGCCAGTGTAATAATGGTAATGTAAAAATCATAGAAAGTTGATGTGTGACATGTCCTAGCCCTATTACACAGGCTGTGCACGCACGTGCATGATATTCAGGACACCCTCTTATCAGGTTTAATTATATTAGTACCCGCTGCTCATCTATATCCTGTATAAAAGCAGCAAGGCAATCATTAGAAATGAGCATTGCAAGGTAAAGCAGAGAATGGAGCAGAGCGGCGGCGGCTCTCTCGTGGTTTGATTTGACATGCTTGCATAAACATGTGTGCGATGGCTCCTCACTGGTTTATTTTCAGTAACAGACAAACAAAAAATCTCCTAACCTGACATAATATGATGATAATTTTCCATAAAGGAAGACGCTGAACTGCTTATGGCTACAAAGACAGAGGAGATCGTATTAAAGGACTGTGAATCTAGACCTCTTTGTTGTGTTCGCAGGGATTTTCAGGGTGATTTAGTGTGGATTGATTTGCAGTTTATTCTGCAGCCATTGTTTGTAATGTGCTTTGCAAGCTCATGTACTCTGAACCTTAATTGTTCTAAATTAAACTATGGGGACCAGACAGAACACATTTCAATCAGAATTACAAAATATTGCACCAAATTCCTTTGGGATACATAATCTCTCGCTATGTGTGCTGCTCTTGTATACATGAAGGAGGAGTGAGAAAGCATATTTAGGAAGACATTTTACTATAATTTAATTTACCCTTTTCCATTGGTAAAGCAAACAAGGACAGGGGTATTGGCAGAAACAAGCGAGTGAAGTCGTTCTGAAGCTGCCTCACTGTGGCATTTTTCGCACCCTGCGGAAGCAGCTGCTGGTGCACAATGCTCTGCACAGGGCAGGCAGAGAGAAAAACGCTGCCAGCAGCGAGTGGCTGGGCACTGGCTGGGATCACAGAGACTGGGCAGGGTAGGGAAGGCAATAAAAGCTTACTTGGGCTAGCATGGGAGAAAAGAGCAATATAACTTGCATTGATTTGAACGATTCAGAGTGAAAGAAGCTCAGATATTAGTAGGGTTGGAGCCCTTTTAAGCCAATATGCCTTCACTGAAAGAGCTCTGTAATATTTGCTTGAAAAATACCTTTGTGTATCTTTGCTAGGACTGACCTGGCTCCTGGCAAGTTGGCAGACAAGGAAAGCCCCTTTTTTTCCTCTTATTTTTCTTCAGGTAATTGCTTGCCCAGCTGAAGCTTCTCTGAAGAACCATGATAAAGAAGTTACACATGAAGATATAATTTGGGAGAAAAACACTCCATGAGGATGAGAAAGAGCGCGAGAATTCAGGAGTGAAGGCAACAGCAGGAAAGAATTTTGGGGAAGGGCAGGTGGTGCCAGTGTAAAAACCATGGCCACAGGGAAATAAGGGCTCAGGACAGCTCTGCCACCCAGAATCAGATGTCTGGCCTGCACAAGGCTCTTCTGCTCAGGGTGTCAAAGCTCTAATAGAAGTTTCCTTCTCTATTCAGCACTAAAGTGGGTTGAAATCATTAAAGAACATTATTTTTGGAGTTTACCATAAGAATATTCTTTCTATGCCCGTGTCTGAGCAAGGTAGAGAGTGGATGCTCCCATGAATGAGCCCCATGAATGCCTCAGCATCCCATACTTGTAAGAGTCTCACCATAATTTTAGGCTGTATTCTGCATTGCTATTTGGGTGATTTGAGCTGGGACCTCCCAGCTGTGGGCTATCTCAGCAGCTTTGGGGGCAGAAGCAATGTCAGGATGCTGATCTGCCCCAGGCTGCACCTCCAGGAGACCACCTGAGCCTCCCTGGTGTGGGCAGAGAGGGAAAGAGGAGTCTCCCCAGCTCAGGGAGCGGATGGTGTAAGATCTCCTGAGATGGTCCCTGAACAGCAGTGAACCTTTGTGGCAGAAGTAAGGAAGGAGATGCGATGAAGGACAGAGACTGACAAGCCTTGGCCTCAGCCCAAGGGTCAGGAGCTGTTTGCGTGGCCAGTCCTTGGAAGGCACCATGATTTTGGGATAGGAATTGAAGTCCTTTTCAAGCTCACAAGTATCAGTGCCTCTCCCTATCACTTCCAGTCTAGAGAAATACGGATCAACTGAACAGCAGCTCGACAAGCTCTGGAAAGTCACAAGTGATTTGTCAGAGCTTTTTTGCTGGGAGGTCACAACGAGCACGAGTGTATTTAGGCACCGTATGTGTCCCTATTTATCGACTGCACCTGTGCTTCCATGCCGAGCCTGAAACAAACCCGCTCATACTCAATTTAGCATAGCAGCCTGAATTAGTTAATTTTAGTCAGTCGGTGATTGTTATTGCTAAGATCCACCACTGTTCTGCATTGCACAGGCATTAAAATTAGTGTGAAGATTGACAGCCTTTTTCCAGAAAGAATAAAAGTATCTGCACATTCATGATGAATATAAACAGAAAGGTCAAGACTCAAAACCCAGCAGTCACCTATATAGTCTCCAAACAGTAGACTGTCTCATAAGGTCACAACTCATTTAAGCCCAATGCTTCCTATGAATGCTCTGGCAGATGTACATAAGTGAATGGCTTATTTATCATCAAAGCCTGAGCTCAAATATAACTTTATTAAAAACACTAAGTTTTTACTCCTATTCTAATTTAGACTAAGAAATTAAATTCAATACTATTAGAAGAAACAACTCAGATGTTCAGACTGAGATAATACTGGCTGAATATATTGTTCTCAGTGCCTGCAATGGTCTGACAGCTTCTTTATATCAGTGATTTTCAATCTCTTCAATGTTTATGTATCTAAAATCTTCTGCTGGAGGTAGGGACCCTTATACTGAAAATTTAAGCCGACTGACAAGAGATTTGCTGTCCTTGCTTATCTTTTATAGTGCTCTCATTCACAGCCCATGGACCCCAGGTAAAAAACACTGACTGAGGTATTTACATAGCCCTCCTTCCCACGGCACCCAAACACCCATCTCACCGTGGATTTATTTCTACTGCAACAATGTGAATAAGAAGAGCGCTCTTTTTTCTCATTCCACCTACCCAAAGAGCAGAGACATCAAGGGAAAGATTTTAAAACCAGACAGAAATCAAAGATTAGCTGCCCAAATCCATCCTTATGAACCTACTTAAAGAAATCCAGAAAGTCTTTTCACACTGTCCATGGGCAGGACTCTCAGCCCCATTTATCCTTTCCACCAGTGATTTGATCTGCTAGATCCTTATTTACATGTTATTATTTGTTCAGCTTTGAGATTTGGCTTCTCAACATTTCCGAGTGCAAATGAAGACAGATGAGGCGAATCGTAGAGGAAAAAATGAGGTAAGAGCAGCCATTTATAGCAGTAACAAGGCTATCTCATCCAGAGATTTTAGGTTTGGTGCTAAGTTTAAAAAAAAAAAAACCAATTAAGAAGTATTTGCTTATACCTAAAGGCACCCTGTGTGTCTCCCCAGTCGGTCTTTCTGGGATCCCTATTGCAACACTGCTTCAAAAAGGTTGACTCCTTGTTTTTACCACTGGCTTATTTAGAGGGAGTCATGCATAAAGCCAACTACACTGAGAGATCTGCTATGTGCTGTGCTGGTAACCAAATGAGATGGTAATTTGGTGACTTAATTAAAAAAAACTTCACAGTGGGGCCCTCACAGTGTCTCTCCTACGTGAAAAAAACCCAGTGCCACGAGTGGCAGCCTTGGCACAAAAGTAAAGGCCTGGTAAGCACAGGCACGGATTTGCCCATGCTAAACTCTGCTGAAATCCCACTTCCAAGGGACATTCCTCGTGTTCAGAGTGCCAATCCCACCCCCAATGCAAGATGCATAGGACAATCCATGGGTAAATAAAATATATGCTGATTACAGAACTGCTCCCTTTTCTTTCCTCTAGTATTGCCATCAGGACAAAAAGCAAAAAATATTTTTGTGGAGAACAACCCAGCAGCTACAGTTTCTAAGTAAAGCCTATTATTTGTACAGCAAAAATCAAAACAACCTTTTATTTGTCACTGCAGGGAGAAGAAGAAATATGATTCCTGTCTCCTGGCTCTGTAATGTCCTCTTTGGCTGTGCATTTTGTCCGGTTGTGCCTTATCATGTTAGTGAAAGGAGGGTTTCTGCTTTTTTCTTTCTTCCCTTTTCCCAATCTTTCTTTCTTTCTCTACCTCTTTTTTTCAATACCTCCCTATTCTTGACCTGACCTTTTGCTCACGTAACATCTGTTTTAAAATGGTCATTCACTATCACCATTTCTTTTGGGAAACACGTTTCTAAGCCTAAGCATACAAGATTATAGCAGATTTCTTAGCTTACTGTGCAGTGTGTTTCCCATGTGATAGCTTCTCCTCAGGAAAGCTATTCTTTCATGCAGCCATAGCACCAGCATTGATCAGTGGAAAAGTTCAAGGCAGCAACTCATCAAGCACAGCTTCAATACCAGATTCCAGACAAGGTCTGCAATAAATAAGACCAGTAACAAAGCATCATATTTCCTCCTTACACAGAAAACCAACAGTGACACAGTTCTAAATTTCAGAATATAAGGACAATTTCTTCTCTGCATTGGAGCAAGATGAAAGCTGGAGGTATACTGTCTTGTAATATAAACTATCTTTAAGTAATCATGAATTTTTAGGATGCTAGTCTTTGAAGTGTGCTAGCATATCATTTTAAATGCACAGGTTCTTACTGTAGGAGATTTTTCAGTGCCTTCACTGACCAGGACTTTGCTGTCTGAACACCGTGATATTATTGAATATGAGTGTTTAGAATATATTATTCTGACCCCAGTGTTAGTTACTCCTTTTTATAAAATATAATAATGGTTCCAGGATTTCAATGCTAGCCAACAAAAAAAGAACAATCTAGTGCTGTAAGCAGATAGGAAAAAAATTCCAAATAGCAGTGCGATAAAAAAATATACACCCTATGAGGCCCTCACAGATTATTGCTATTGATTTCTTTCCTGGAGACGTGGAAATGTTACCAGATGGGGTGTTAGGCAGTAAGTGTGTGGGTGCAAACGCAGTTTATTGCTTGCTGTCTAGAAATCACTGAAAACCTTCACAATTCTGTTTGGCTGTGTCACATAAAAAGGTAAATTTTTTGCCCTACACCAGTCCTTACAAAAAGCTACATGACATGCCATGCAATGAGCATACAGTAAATTTGTCTCAAAGGAAAGAAAGATCAGCAAGGGAATTAAACACACACAGATACATGCACATGCTTCCCAGGGACCGTAAAATGCCTTGCACATATTTGAGTATTTGTCCTCATCTTGGTCATATCCTCGCACTCTGTTGATATAAATTCATTTGAAAGACTAAATTGATTTATTTCATGGTTTTTCTCTTTGACTTCTGCCTGGAACATTGGGCTCTGTCCTGTATTTTATGCTTATGGAAGTGCTAATAAGATTTGCTGTAGGTTTCTAAAAGTCAGGTACTGGAGCTGGAGTATAATGCACAACTGTGTCTGACCCCCTCGGGGATGCACCCATTAAAAAAAAAAGGGCTGACCTTCTGTCACTTTCTTCCTCCTCCCTTTTAATGATTCCTTCTATATCCTTTTGAGAAGATCTTTACAGCCCTTTGACCCCTGTTAGAACAGGAAGACTTAAACAGCTAAAAGTACCCTCAATATCAGCGGTTGCCAACAGGAGCTCAAGAGGCTTTTTAGGAAATGCCAGAAGACAATAACCTACATTTTCAATGCATTTAGAGACAGGCCCACATTCAATATTGTATAATTCCCCTTTCGTTTGCTTTAGCACAGCACATGCTCGTGCTGAGCCGAGGCCTGACAGCACAAACAGACATCCCCTGGCAGCAAAGCTGCTGTTTTGGCAGCAAACCCACTTGTAATGACAAAACAGCAAAGCTCTGTTAATTCTGCGTTACGTTCCTTCTCGTTTAGCCTTCAGAAAAACAAAACTGTGTGCTTTGGGAGGATCAGGTGGTTCTGGCTTTGCTCTGGCAGCAGTGCCCACCTCCACCTCCCCTCCTCTGAAACTCCTGTTTTGCTGTTTCTTGAACCTTGTAAAATCCTCCATTGCCCCTGAGCCCGGCACGTGCCACTGCTTTCTGTGAAGAGAAGCAGCTCAGCAGAACCAGGTCATGCCAAGCAAAAACCAGGCTTTGGCTGCTCTCTGTGGCTGTTCCTCAGGTGGCAGGGAAGACTCTGTCAGCCTGCGGCAGAGCAGACCCGAGCTCACAGCTGGAGCACAGCTGGTTACTGAGCCCAGGCATCAGGAGCATCCGGTGGGAGGGAGCAAGGACGGGCTCACCAAAACAACAGCAAGATGAACCAGAGGGGTCACAGTGCCTTGGCAAACAATTGCTTGAGGAGGCTTGGTCAGAGAATGCAAAGGGGTCTTTGGCCCTTTCTGCAATATTTAGATTCTTCTCTCTCTCTGGAAGAGCAGCCTCTGATTCTGCTCCGAGCCCCTGCCAGATCAAGTCCAGCAGGAGGACTCATGTGGGCAGAGCAGTGAGTGGCCAGTGCTGAGCTGAAGGTGGTGCCTTGAAGAGCCATGAAGTGATGGTAGAATGAAAATCTCAAGGACTATTGCAATGGTAACATATGATCTCACGGACATCTCGCTATGTGTGTCATCAAATAAAATATCATTAAGCAGTGGGAGGTAGCCATCAGCTTTAAAATTCAGGGAAAAGTGTTTTGGGGTAACAAAACAGAAAATGAGACAAGCCCACTCAAGTCCCCGGTTCTTCGTGTTTGTTCTTTGGGGGCACTAACCACAGGAGAAGAGCTGGAGCTGTGCTAAAATTACCCTGAGCCATCTCACTAAGAGTTTGCAAAATGTTTGCTGGTACAACCAAGCCCTTGTGCTGTCAACACATCCAAAAAAGAAAGTCAAACCTGAGTTAGACTCAGCAAATCAAGTGAGCAATAGGGATGTGTAATAAAAAGGTATTTCAAGCAGGACAATTAAACACAGACACTGTTTTCTTTTGGTATCTTCCAAGACTGGTTAATGTCCATTGCCCACAGCACACACTAACTTTGATGGCTCAAGCAGTTTTCCGCTAAAGTGACTTAAAAGAGTTTACCCTGATGCAAGTGTGGCTGTGTACTGCAGTGGAGTTCAGCCCCCTTTGCTGCTGAGGGTGAGGTTACTCTCGTAAGCAAACAAAACAACGGCATCTGGTCTGAGGGCATTTACAGTACGGAGACTGAGCTGCTGTGAATGACCTTACTGGGTCATTGTAGGCCAGTAGGCTTGGAAAATTGATGAAATTAGTCTTCATGGTGGGGGTTTCAAAGACAGTAACAAGGAGATCCCCATATGAGTGATGTTCAAGCCCTACAAAATGAATGGCCATGAATATAATTGGGCAGGATCTTACTTAAAGTGTGATTCTCCAGACAATGAGACATTTTGTACGAAGTTCACTCTAAAGGGAAGACAGGCCTCTGTTACGTGTCTGCATGGCCTAGTGGACAGTGCCATAATAACCAGGTGGCCTTGGTGTCACACTGACAAAGGATGAAACTTAGTCTAATATTTTTCATAAGGGCAGTACTTTTGTAATTTCCAGTGAAAAAAAAGTAGCAGCCTCAAGGAAGAGGAAAGAAAGCAAAAGGTAAATTTTTCCTGCAAGCTTCTTGCTGCAAATGAAAAATGAATCTCGACATGGGTCTGATAAGCCTCGTAGGCCAAAACAAAGCACAGCCGAGTCCCCGGCTCTTGCTTTGTCCTCTCTGAGGCACCGAGTCCCTTGGGGACCAATTGTGCAGCTCTGAGTCCTTTTGCCTGGTGGCCTGTCATGGAGTCTGTTAGACTATAACTCACAGCTGCTCTTTCAGAAACATTTATTTTTGTTTGTTTGAATTTATTTTGTGCACACGCATGTGCGCACACACACGGACACAAAAGCCTGGCCCTGTTTTGTCAAGAGGCCTGGAGTGCCCAGGCGTTTCATTGTTTTTCATGCATTGGCTTCAGAGGACTTCAGGAATAGGGGAGTATTTATTTATGGGTTAGATTGACAGAGTGCTCCCTACAAGTGCTCCAGATTCATCTCTATTGAACTCTGTGCACTTACTCTGAGGTGCTGATCCTGCAGAGCAAAGGGAACCCACCCCAGTGATGTTCTCAGTCCAGATGTTAAAGCTAAGAATATGTTTAAAGTGTTTGGGGACTGAAGCTCCAGCCTCTAAATATCACATGAAAATAAATGCCCTATGATTCTCACCAGCTCCTGAAGCTGTAAATCTTTTAAGTTTATCATGAAATATTAAATAAGTAAAGCCAACACTAGAGTCAAGAATGAATCTGACACTCAAGTCAGACTTTCCAGCCAGCAATCTTCATGGGGTGCGTATTTACATAACCTGTAGCAATTATAGTATTTAGGCATATTAAAAAGCTCTTGATACCATAAAAAGGCAGGAATGTTCTCTCAGTTTGCCTCAGTACTTAACTAACCAAGAGCCACCAAATCTTAAATTTCTACTGAGTACATAAATCTCCCATATCAGACAGAATAGACTTCATGTTAGCAAAAAGCCCCCAGCAGAAGCAGTAATCGCAGTAGCTTGTTAATGAAATCCTTCCTTCAAAGGAGTGATTTTAGAATTCTGCAATAGCCAATGAAAATTACATGCAAACATTATGGTCATTTGTTATCATTATAAATTGTGATAATGTCATGGCTGACTTACAAAGATGATGACCTGAAAGGCCATGACATTATGACATTACATTTTATCAATAATGAAAAATTGCTTCTTTTGCATGATTGTACCGGAGGTGAGCCAGGACCCCGGAAGGCTGCTGCTCCTGCAGACCAGCCTCAGCTCTAGAGAGGGAAGCTGACCAATAAAGAAACACTTGGGGAAGATAAACCAATCAACCAACTGTAGCAAAACTAGAGATACAGATAAAGAACACAGAGTATATTTACTCATGGCATGTAATTTAAATTTCTGAAGGCCTGGATGATCTATGTCTTGGAAACAACACAGAGGAGATTCACCCAATACAAGGAGCTTACAAAAGGCTCTTTCTAATAGTTAGTTGGCAGACTGAAAGCCTTGGGGACCAATGAAGCTCTTAAAGAGGAGTCCAATGTTTTTAATGGCATTAACTGACAATTCTGGTTTAGTTGTTTTCTAATTCAGCCTCTCTCTCCACTGCCTAGAGTGCCCCTCTACCCCATAGCTCTGACAAGCAGCTTTAAGGGGGATCTTAGTGATACACGGGACCCTGAACTGTCTGCCAGAGAGAGCTGGGATGAGCAGGATGTTATTCAAGGAAAACAGCCCACAGTTACCACCGGTATGCATGTTTTAATTTGGCAGCTGCTCCAACAGCCAAAAAACTGGAGTCCTGCAGGAGATACAGCTCTGCCATGCACAGACACGTGGTTTCTCCTAACTGCACTGAAAGATCAGCTTTCAAGCACCTGACCCTGGGTGGGTATTTACACCTGAAAGAACGTGTAAAGTCGAACCTCCAGTCTCATCTTTGCTGAGGCATGGCAGAGCTGAACACCCTGAAGAATTGCAGGAGATGTGGTGGCCTCTGCTTTTGAGCACACTGTGAGGCCCAAGCCACTTATGGGTAAAGCATGATCCCTTCTGCATGCTTCCTCCACACCATCTCCTGCCTCTGTTCCTGAAGCACAATAAATATCTGTGCAGTAAGATACAGAGTCAGTCCCTCTCCTCAGATACACCTGGCCTTGACACGCTCTGCAAGGGGGAGAGTGTTGTACAGCCTCAGCACAGCCACGTGCTCTGTTCCAGGACCAGAGAACAAATCAGTGACTCTCACAGACCCACTAAACTGCTAAAATCCTGTGTGCAAATGGCTTCTGCACTCCTGCCTGCTGTTGCTTCACTGTAAGAGCACCGGGTCCACAGCAGGATCTCCCACCAGCTCCCCCACATCCCACCATCGCTGCCCCAGGCCAAGCCCTGAGCAAACAGATGGGCTTTGCCCCGTGCCCGGTGCTCCCACTACAAGCAACAAAGGCAGAGGCTGCACACTCCTCAGTTTGAAGTGAATAGGGTCTATAACCTGAGTTTAGACCCAACCCTAAATTCCTCAAGCTCCCGGAGACAGTGGGGGGCACATTTAACAATCAGAGCTGCCTGCCTTGCAGCATTCCCTCTGTGCCCCAGCGTGCTGCTGGTGGGACAGGGCTGTGCTCCACTGTAAGGGGGCTGCATTAATATTGCAGAGATGCCTGTGTGTAAAAATGTGTACTCACTGTAATTGTTTTCAGAACATCAGCCAAAACGCCACTGTGCTTTTGCAGAAATATTTATGAGGACAGTTTTATGGTGAATATGAAAAGAAATGCCCATAGTGGTTCTCTTGCATACTACGATGTGTAGAAAAAGGAAAGTTGATCATTTTATTTGCTGGTGTGTCAAGGCTGTAATATTTCCAGCAGGTCTATGCAGGGATAGTTACTCAGTAAATCAAGACATTGCTTTTTTTTTTTGTTTTGGTAGAGCTTGAAAACATATAATTTAAAAAACTTGGAAACACTGTGGTACCTTGTCTGTTCTCAGCTGCACTTATTCTCTCAGATGGCAGTAGAGAGGCAAACACACATATACCATAGGCTGAAATTCCTAAAATAAAGACTACAGGATATCTAAAATCTTGACATTTGGCATGCAAAGTACATTTTGTTTTATCTTTTATGTGAGTATTTTATGGCAGGATGTAAAAGACCTATTTATTTGATGCCATTACCTCTCAGTAATAGCTCCTGTACCTCTTCTCCTGATGCCACTGTTTTGAGTGATTTTTGTGGAAATGAAAATAGTAGCACCTGATACCGGAAAATTACAGAAATTGCCTTAATTCTAGCAGAAAGACTGGCAGCAGCAGCAGCACAAGACAGCTGCTTGCCAGCGCACGGGGCAGAAGCAGAGAAAGGCTTGAGCAGTTTTCACCTAAGAGGTTCACTTTTTGTGTGCATATGGGCTTCTGCTGGTGGTGTGAAATCCCAGGGCATCTGCCAAGATGTATTGCTTAATGTTCTCTGCTTTTCAAAGGTTCAGTAAGCAAAAGGGGTTATCCTGAGCAAGCTGCTATGACCATGACGGGAGCAAAACACCTCTGTGTATAAATTTGAAACCTTTAACCTCCTAACTGTCAAATTTCAATATTTCTGGTCACAGTGTTAAATGCACCCTAGCATTTTTATTGAAAGAGTTTTCAGTGTATCCGGATGGAAAAATCAAAGTTTCCTTTTATATTTACACACTGTTAGTAAGTTGTTAAAAGAAGAATAAAACAAGGTGACTGCCAGCAATATTTTGTATTAGTGTAAGCTTTACAGCTTCAGCATAATAAAATAGCATCCCTATTTGCTTTGTAACCTGTGACGTACACTCTCAATGACTTACTGTTATTGTTGCTCTAATATACACTACATCTTACTAATGACAAACAGACTGCACTGTTGAGGCTGCAGTCCAAACTGGACAGAAAGGAATATAGGAGAAGATAAGATGGGATGAAATGGCTCTTATTAAAAAAAAAAAATCTTAATCAAATCTAGTTTCCAAGTTCTTCAAATATCAGTGCTCATCTTACTCGTTTATTTTTAGTTGGTTTTGTTTGCCTTTACATATACAAAAAGCGCATCCACCACTGATAGACACAGTGATACTACAGTGCCCCACCTAGAGATGCCCTCATATTTTGGTACCTTTTCCTGCTCTGTCCGTTTTTGTGGATGAATCTTCTATCATTCCATCACAAAGACCTTTATGACAGCAGATGGGAGAAAGAAATAACGGCTTCAGAAAGCCATTTTCCCTTCAAAGTGTAAATAAATATTATCAGAGATATGTGTGACAGTGATGGAGAAAGCTGACATGGAGCCATCCCTTCCAGGGGAATCACTTGGCTTCTACTCCCTTCAGTGCAGCCGCCAACAGCAGCTTCAGCAGGGAGTGTCAAGGATGCCATTTATGAAGCCTCTGCAAGGTAAAACCTTCTGAAAAGTCACCACTGGCAGCAGTCCTGGCTGCAGGGGCTGCTCCCCACGAGCCCCTCACGAGCCCAGCCTGTTCCCGGTGCAGCCATGGAACACTAAGCAGCCCTCGCAGGGCTGCCTGTCCTGTGCTCCTAAGCCAGGATTGAACATTTATCGTTAAGCCCTGCTGCCAAGAAGGAAATTTATTTTGGGGCAATGAGAGGATTACAACCCAGCTTCTGATCTGCCACGATGCTGTTTTACACCGGGGTGGCTGCTGGCTCGAGTGAAGTTACTGTGCTTTATGTGGAGTAGATGTAATCAGAACAAGGCTTTAAGCACCTATTCCTTCCACAGAAGTGTCTCTGGCTCACAAGGACGACAGCACGGCAGTACCAGCATCCCTCTCGGGACTGGAGAGCACAGAGCTGTTACTAAACGGCCCAGATATTTCAGAGGTGAAAGCAGCAGGACTCTGCACTTTTGGAGGGGAACATTTTCTTGGGTTCACAACAGAGATATTTTGTGGATGGTGGTTACAGAGAGAGCCCTGAGTGCCACAACAATCTGCTGAGCTTCTTACACAGCTCCGGGCACACGTATTAAGATACTTAGATTCACTCCTCCTCCTATCCTAACTAAACCACCGTGGGCATTTCTGTCTGCAAGCTGCAAGAAGATCACCTGCACGCACTGCACGTCTAAAGCTTGGTCCTCTCCCCAGCTCTGCACGGATACAGCAGTGGCATGTGCAGCCTCACTTCAAAACTAATTCCCAGGAGTCAGTTTTCACCTAAGAGGTTCACTTCTAAGTAAAAGGGCAGCAGAGGACAGGAAAGCAGCCAACTCTCCTCTGTTAAATGTAGAAGATGTTACTTAGAGTGGGTGAGGAGCGCTCCCTTCCTCCTTGGCTGGGTGCAGCAGGGCTCCGTCACCTCCATCTGCTCTCCCCTGCACCCCCCAGGACACTGTGCTCCTCGCTGAGACATTGTTCTGAGCCGCAGGAGGCTCTAATGCAGCAGGGTGTGTTTACTGGTGAGCAGCTTTAGCTGTGTGCACTTCTCAAGGCAGTCTCAGGTGTCTGGAAGCCCAGCCCTGGCTGGGGGCCGTGGCGTGGGAGGTCAGGCTTGGCACAGTGATGCTGCTCAGGAGAGCCCTGAGCACGGGAATCACTCATATGGAACGGCTTTACAGGAGCCCTGCAAGGGCACAGCCAAGCCATCCTGCCCACACGGACACAACGTCCCCACCTGCTTCTCTGGGGGCAGGTGTTTCTGATTTATTTGGAGGAGGCACATCACTGACAGCTGGGGAAAGGTGTCTCACTGCCCTTTGACCTGTGACTCTGCTTGAAGAAAATGGGATGTCAGAATGCTTCTGCTCTGAAGATGAAGTTGGCAGCAGCTACTGGCATCAGGGGATGTTCAGATTCACTTGTTAAACTAGGGATGATTTCCATGGTATTGATAGAAAAAGGTAAAAAAGTGGTAATTGCATCTACATTCACCCCATTTCACACGGAGTTATCACCAGCTCAGGTAGCTCCAGCCTGCTGGGGTGGGACCTGCTGCTTCACAACTCTGCCAGCCCCTGATGGCGCCCACAGTTTTGCCAGGAAATACGTATAGCCTTATTGGATTTCACACAGCTCAAAATGTCACTACAACCTGAAAATCACCAATTCTACCATTCTGATCAGAAAAGAAAGGATGGTCAGTTATGCTCTTAGTCTAATAAAACACAGGGAGGTCTCAGACTAAAAAATAAAACAAAGTACAAAGAAAAGGCAGTTCTACCTACATGATGCACTAAGGCCATTTAGTCTTAATAGTTCCTTGAACACCCTATTCAAAAAGCTGTTTGGAGTTCTTATCACATTTAGGAACTTGCTTAAAACATTTCTGGATTTATCTGAAATCCATTGCTAATTGTGATTGGTTTAGTCTGTTGAAATGCAGGAACCAGAGCATGCAGAAAGTCCTTGATTTAGCAACACTTCCTAAATGTACTGTGACAATGAAAAATAAAGTTCATGAATGGTTGTCCAGTACCTATTTATTTACTATGAGTTATAATGAAATTCAGGCCTTTCAGTCCTGAGAGAGCCTTCACCACAAAACACACCCACTGATCACAGGCAGCGCTGCCAACAGGCACGAGCGTGTCCCAGGAAGGAAAATGTGTGCCGGGGGCCAGGGCACCTGCTGGGAGGGAAGACACCTGACATCTATCCCACGCTTTGCCACGATGCGTGGGGTGACATTGGGAAGGTCACTGAAGCTCTGTGGGCCTTTTGCTCGCTCCCTGGAGAGCGGCAGCACGGAGGGGGTCCCACAGAACCCCTGTGGCATCACAGTGGGGCTGTTTGGCAGCTCCTGACCCGGTACTTTTCTAGGGACACGACTCCTGCTGCTACTGCTCTTGTTTTCAAAACATACAATAATCTCAGTTTGGTCAAATAACAATCAAATACTATAATTTTAACCATGAAATCAATAGCCATGAAAATGGCCCCAGCTCATTATAGCTCTCTTGGGAAGTTTTCAAAGAGATAAGGGTAAGGGCAGAACATTGAAGCTGGACTGGATCAAGCGCTAATTGCAAAAAAGATGCAGGACAATTTTGCATCTAAATGTAGGAATATTTCTCAGTAATGACTCTGAAATAACATTCCTTTTTTGCAAATATTTAGGTGGATTCTTGTGTGTTTCTCAAGCTACTCCTTAATTTCTAAATGGGATCCTCAGCTTCAGCTCAAATGATTGCTTGGTGTTCATCTGCTTGTTGTGGCTAAAAGCTTTGTTGTACAGTGGAAAGCAAGGAACAAACCATGTTTGTGTTGTGTAACCAGCACAAACACAGCCTAAGCCAAATCCCCATATCCAGTGGGCACTGGGCCAAAGCCATAACCAATAAAAGAATAGTTGGAGCAAGCAACCCACGGACAAGCTGTGGCTGACATTTATATAAACCATTAGGAAAACATTCAGAAATAACCACTTCCATTCTGTGTATTTACAAAGATGCTGAGCAGCTCACAGCCTCTATAGCCCAGAAACATCACATTATAGAATATTGCATATTCGTAAACATTAAAACCACCTGAACTTTGAAGAGGAAGGGTGCCTGTCTTTGCAGTGGCCTTGTGATTGCTGGGAGTTCCTTCAGCATCCCCTTAAATCGCTGGCATTTGGCTCATTTGTGCTGCTTCTATTCAGTTGTTGACTGTGTGATTGAATTTACCATTTAGAGCCATTACTGTGTGTCATGAACTTTCTCAATCTGAAACGCGAGAATCTTCTCTTAAATACGGGGCTGCTGAGAGGGAGGTGTCCTGAGGGCAGGTCCCGCAGGACCCAGTGAGGGGAAGGAGGTGGAGAGATCTGAGGAGCTCTCCTGGCATCACTTCCTTCTCTTTCCCCTCCCACCTCACTGTTGCCTTGCCTTTCCAGTGCCTCACTTTGTGTCATTCCCCTCCTGTCCACATAAAGAGCTCTGTGGCATCTGCTATGAAGAAATGGACCTACAGGGTGCACGAGTAGTTTTCCATACAAGGATGGACAAAAGGTGTGTTCATCAGCATCCGGAGTTTTCTGGCGTGAGGCTGAAATGTGGAAAAGTTAAGAATATTATTTCCCTCCTTCCACGACCCATTTCCCCGCTCTGTAGCAACATTAGCAACAGCCAACAAGAAAATCATATCTGCAGAGGAAATGTCTGGGCTTGATTAATGCTGTTTGTCAGTTCAGCTGGGCAGAGCGGGGCTGTGTGGCAGCAAGCCTCGGAGCACAATCCTTCAGGCGAGGCTGAAAGGGCTGTAAACAAGCTATGAAAGTTTAATGACATTCAAATATCTGAATGACTCCTCAAATGGTATAGTGGTTAGGAATTGTCCTGTATGGCTTTTGTAAAGAATTCACAGGGTTAATGACTAAAGAATGGAGTTCTGGTAATCAATATAGTCCTCTGGCTCTATTGATTGGAATCGCCTGCTTATTTTGCAGCTAAGATTTTTTAGCCCATTCAGAACAAAGACACCCTAGGGGACTGTTAAGTAAATAGGCATTTAAGACTTTTTCGTTGCTAAGAAAGTAGTTAATTATTATTAGTGCTTAAAAGTCTCAATTTAGACAGAACATCCCAATGAACATCATAATTTTGCTAGTTTTCTGCATGTTTTATGCAAATGCGTGTGTATTGGCAGCTGTTTAGAAGTGTGCACCTATTGGGCTGGACAAGGTGCTGAGGGAACCTTCAAACCAGGAAGGGCTGAAGGCACTGAGTAGTTGCTTTGCAGGGACCTTTACACAGAAAAGGATCAGGTCCCCAGACAGTTTCAGAGTGAGGACTGCCAAAAAATATGAGTATGCGAGAGAATCCCTGTTGATCTTTTGCTGAAAGATGACATTCACAGAGGCTGAGGAAGATGAGTGCCTCAAAAGGGAGCTGGGCTTTATAGATACAATGTTCTTCCAAAGAGAAAGTGCTTCACAAAACAAGCAACTTTCTGTTTTGTCATACACGTAAAGATTTTCTGCTGATGTCACTGTTTTTGCAGGCCGAAGGTGCCGAGGACCATCAAATCACCTAAGGCAGCTGCCAGTGCAGAGGATGCTGTGGCAGAGCAGGGGAAAACACAAGCGAACGCCCCTTGCTTGGCGAGCAGCGCGGCCTCAGCCTCTGAAAGCAGCTGGGAGCCGACTGCGTTCCCTCTAGCAGATTTCAGAGAGCAGGGGAAACTCAAGTTACACATCTTTAATGAAGGGCGTGAGCTGTACAGACTGAGCCTGCCCTGGCCCTACGCTCCAGCTGAGGTGCCTCCTGCAGAACCAGCTGCAAACTCAGCCCCACACTTGGCCCTCAGACCAACCAGAGCTGACAGCTCCTGCCAGATCTCCAATATTTTCACAGTAGAGCTGGAATCATTATTACTAACATTCTTTTCTTACAGCCACGCAAATCCGAACTTCTTTTTGCTTTTTTGTCATTTTAAACCAGCAGCTGCTCCTTGCTGGCAGAGGAAGGAGAGCAGAATGGCATTTCCCCACTGAATGGCAGGCAATGGTAGAGCTGCTTTGCATTTTGATGCCACTCTGGTTTCCTTTGCTCTTTGCTTGTTCAACCATTTTTGCTTGTTACACTTAAAGCTGTGAACCCAGTGGATCAGAGAAAAGACATCCATTTGGGATTCAAGCATAGCTGATCTTTTCCATCCCCCTGAAAAATTAATTATCATAGCTGCTTGCTTGTATGGGCATTTGATAAAAACACAGATCATGCACCAGTCAACAAGCACTTATGCACCAGCTGAGACATTAAGAAAACATCACATTTCGTATATGATCCAATTAACAGCTTTTCTCCCCGACAATGATTTCCTACATACTTAGGCTATTATATACAATTTGGTAATATGTGGAAGTATTCATCACGCTTGCATTCCCTGACACTAATCCTGTTTGTAGATTCTCCTCGCTTTCCCCTTCCTAGAATTTAGAGTGGAGATTCCTGACTGCAGCCTGTACAGAGCAATGGCTGGATTTTAGCCATGAGTGATGTCACAAACCCATAAAGTGATAGATGGAGGCAGAAGGGCAGCTCTGTTCATAGTTTTACACACATCTTAATTTGGTTTCTACCTTGTACAGCTGTACCTCCGGTACCCTTGTAAGTGTGACTCTCCAGCCTCGGTGGACTGCTTACCAACACTTGGTAACCTCCACTCCTTATCTTGTCCAGCTTCTAATGGAGATACTGTCCAAAAGAGAAACCCTGAATCTGAATTTTGAATCTCAATGCAAATCTCCTGCTGTCAAAAATCCTGGGAAGTGAATTTGAAGGTTTTATTGCACCCAAGTAGCAGTCCCTCATTTTCGTTCCTGTTGAGGTCTATCCATCTGCATAAGGAACACCAGCAAGCAAAAGATTTGATTTCATTTTCTGGAAAAGGTTTACTTAAAAAGGAACAATTATGGCAATGGTATAATGATACCCAGGATGGGTGCAAGATCTGGAAATTGTTGCAGGTCTGATACAGAGAAGCATTAGACAGATCAGCGCTTCCCAGGATTTGAGCTGGTGTGCAGCTGATTTCAGATCAGTTTGCAGAGCCTTCTTTGCTATGGTTTTACTGAACACCATAAGGCTGGAGTTGGACAAAATGGGAGGTAGAGAAAATAAGGGGTTTCTCAAGGGTTTCTGAACCTTGGGTGAGAATCGCCTTGAGAAGACAAATGGGAAGGAGCTATCCCTGGTTTTGTTTCCACTGTGGGGCATTCTTAAAAATTAACAAATGAAAGCCACATAGCACTTCCTATAGCACAGTTTTTTACAGTGAGTAACACAGATTCAGTCACCTTTTGAGAAATTTTGTAGGGAAAATTACTGCACAATTTGGGATAGAGAGAGGAATTCTTAGTGGCCTTTTGATGAAAAAAAAAGTTCAGAATCATTTCAAGTTGAGTAAGACACTGAACTTGACCCAAAAAGGTTTTGATTTTTTTTTTAAGAATTTTTCTGGATCATCAGTGAAGAAAAATAATCTGATTTGTTATGCAGCGTAAGGACCTATGGCACGTTGCCAGGAATGCGATGGTGAAGAAAGAGCTGTAAACCAGTGCACATTGATATCAAACATGTAGCCATTAAGAAAGGAGAAAAAGGAAGGTCCAAAGCTAAGGAATTAATGCAATATTGCCCAAGGGCTATGTTCAAATATATTTGTTTTCTGAATTTGTAGTTTTAACTTTGCTGAATCCATCTGTTATTTTCATATGTAAATGCTCCTCTCCTCCACACTTTCTCTTCTCTAGGTATCTTTTCCTTCTCTTTTTTCTTTTTTAATTTTTTTTTGCTTGTTTTGTTTTGTTTTTTTGTTTTTGTGCTAACTGCTCAGTAACACGTGAGATCTCCCTAAAGTGTAGAGTCAGAGAACATTTTGGGTTGCCAGGCAAGGTGACATTTACGCTGGGACCCTGTAGAAGTAAGCTGGGGCTTCACCTCTGCAGGCCACAGAGGAAACATTCCTGTGAAGAAGGACACAAGGATCCTGTGCACAGTCTTTCTGCACAACTTACCATGAACTTATCATGAAAAGCTGAGGAAAGGCAAAAATAATTGTTTTTTCAAGGATGAAAGTATTGATGCAAATTAGGTTCTATCTGTAATTTCAAAGTCATGAGCCTTGATAATACAGGAAAAAAAAAAGAGAAAGAAACCCCCAGATTATGGAGAAATGTTTACCATGTGGTTCTGTCTTCCAAGATGACAGGTCTGGGTTCCTTAATTGACTCTATGTTATAGGAAATGACATTTGCCTGAAAATGAGTCAAGGTGCTCCCTTTTTGTGGAATGCTGAAGTCCCATGCCAGCGCAGCCAGGCACACAGGCTGGGGACACCCCTGGTTGCTAACAGCCTGTGCTAGTGAGTATCATATGGAGTGACCCATTCCCACAGATGCCATGAAAATCACGGCTGTTTTTATTTTGCATTGAAAATGGTGCTAAGCTTTGGAGGATCAAAGTTCTCTTCCAGGCCCTGCCAGAGATTCACTGTGTGACTTTACTCTGTCCCCACAGATTCTTTACTTCCAGATCTCCTTCTGTATAATGGGAACAATTACATTGGTCCATCTAAAAGAAACCCTTCAACATTCCTTCCAAAAAAGCAATAATACTCATCATGGAGATGTAGGTGATGCAAGAGGTTTTTTTTTCCACTAGAAATGTCTCTCTCCAGTAGATATGCAGAATGTGTCTTTATAGTTTGGTTATTTACCATGATGTTTATGAATTGCAGAGAAGTCATCTTATACCTTGGTATTCAGAGTAATGCAACATACTTACTAGAAATCCACCTAAGCAATTACTTTTCTGATCTATTGCCAGATTCTTTTCATATCAGCTGCAGCAGCTTGCAAAAACCTAACAAATAGCATTTTACATAGGCTTGTAGTCTATATTCAGTTTCATCTGATTATTTTTAGCACAGTGATTTGAGAATCCAAATTACAGCTAAGAAAATGGAAAATTCATTTTCCAACAATGCCTTAAGCTTCACTAGCATTTTAGAGTAGAACATTTCTGTGATGGCCTTTGATTCAATCCAGGCTGAACGAAAGACATTTCATCACCACAGAATGCATTTCTTTATTTGCCTTGGATCTATGATTCTGTCAGTATTGAGAGAAAAGAAAAATCAATGCTGCACTATAAACCTCGGGCAGCCCCTGGCCAACGTGGTCAGCATGGTGTGAGCAAAGGAAATGGCAGGGGAAAAAAATTGACCGCTCAGCAATAGTGTGGCACAGTAACGGACAAAGCTCTGGGCTAATAACAGCTTGCAATTACACATGGAAAGCCAAAGCTTGTAGGGCATTCAGTACGAAGGGGATGTAATACAATTTATTGAACCACCGGTTAGAGTTCTGCAGCTTCTCAAAAAAAAAAAAAAAAAAAAAAGGGCTGTGGACCTGTACTGCCTAAAAGACAGACTTATATGGTGCCAGCAGGGGAAGGAGACTTGAAGAAAGCAGAAAGCCCTTCCTTTTTATGTCTTGGATAGTGAGCAAGTGGGAGAACGCAGCCTATTTATGCTTTCTAAAAATACACCGGCGAGGCTTAAAGGGACAGCCCTGCTGCCAGTGCCCGGCTGCCTCCGCACACACCCCCTAAGCCAGTGGCCAAACACACCCAGGCACTGCATTCTAATTCCTTATTCATACTGCACCGATGCTGACAGCACACTGAACATCCTGCCACTCTGAAAAAGGGGAAAAGCAGCATGACAAAAATCTTTACTCGGGTACCGTTATTGATCCGAGAGAAGCGAGGTGTTTCTGCGGGAGAGCAGAGCATTAAAATACTGGTTAACCAGAAGGAAAAATCTTGAACTAAAAAGAGGACTCATTGATAAGCATGTTCTTGAACAGACAGAAATTAAAATATTTGACTAAAAGCCTGTGTTTTATGGTGATCAGAGGCAGTGGCAGCATGTTTGGGTAGGTCTGGCTGCAGTAGTGAAGGTCAGCACTGCACACTGAGACCAACTCCCTCCTGCCCCCCGCAGTGCCCTTTACCAGGTGGGACAGCTGGGGACACTGTGGCCACAGGTGGGGCACAGCCCCAGTCCCAGCCACCTGCTCCGCCAGGGTTTGTGCACCCACCAAGAAGGAGCAGGGGCTGTTAGGGGTGTGCGGCTGTGGAGCAGTCTTGGGGAAATACACACAAACACACGGTGTGCAGGTTGCAGTGTTTGTGTTTTCAGGGATAAATTATGCTCTTCAGATGGTGATGAAAAGTTTTGTCACTCAACCGCATGAAAACAGGAGGTGCCAAGTATTGCCCAGTGTGGGCTGAAGCCCTGGTGCTGGCAGAGCTGGGCTCAGCAGAGAGCTTGCCTTGGAGAAACCTCTGCATGATCCCGGACTTGGACCTCTTTCTGCCCCTGTTTGCATCCCTGCACATTTACCAGATTAGCTCTTAGCATCACTTTTGGGCATCTGATATAATCGCTGCCAAACCAGTGGCAGGTTGCTCAAAGCCCTGATTTAGAGTTAGGATTCATCTTTCCCCCCAAGTTAGCACAATACAGCAGGAATTTTAATACCCAGCATTAGATCCTGCACTTCCTGCAGGACTCTGATCTCTGCAGGGCCACGTGGGTCTTGCAATTGCCTGACCACATTTGTATGTACTGCTAAGAAACATTGTTTCTAAAATTTTTGGCAAATGTTACAGTACTTGTTCCTAAGTACTACAATGATGTGGTGGAGTGTGCATTGAAAACAACTGAAACCATGGCCACAATGTGCCTGGTTATTTCGTGTTCTTAGTTGAAGTCAAGCTCTCCTCACAATGCAACACAGCTACAAGATTCCTCATCCTCAGTAATGAGTAACAGAGACAGCTTTCCCTTTACTGTGACCAGAGGAGCGAGACCACGAGTACAGCTGTGGAGTACTACCCCAGCACAAATCTGGCCCAGAGATACTTTTGTTTAATCTGAAATGTAATTTCTAGAATTCTAGCCCAAATATTTCTCCCTTCCATATTTCCACATCGGCCTCTTCTTCTGGTGCAATTGATGGCTCCGACGGCTCCTCCAGGCTTCCCTGGCACAGGAGGCAGGTTGCTGCCTGCACATGACCTCCAACACCAAAATTCCAGAATCACTGCACGAGAGGATACGATGCAGCTCTCGGCAGGGACCCCGTAACTATCCCCGCGCTATAAAAACAGCCCTGCACCAAGCGCTGCAGTCGCTCAGCAAATCCCTCGCCCGTTATTGTAATTAAGTCCTTCTACATGACACGGTGCAAGCGATAAGGGATTAGTGTTTGAGGCGTGAGGAACTCGCTGGAGTGAGGTGGTGCCGGGCGCGGGGGCTGCGGTGCGGGACCGGCATCCCCGACACAGAGGGAGCCCCTCGTCAGCGGCTTCTCTTGGCAGTCACAGCGATGGGGGAGGAGGATGCGAGCGCTGGCCATTCCCAATGTCACCTGCAGAGAGCCATTAGCCCGCTCAGCCCTCTATTCCTACACGCTGAATCAAATTAATCTAACAAAAACAGATGACCTGTGAGCTCAGCCTGCCTTACAGCAAAGTCAAACGGGAGCGAGGGGGAGCGGCAGCGAGAGAGGCGGGGAGGAACCGCGCTGTCCCTGCAGCCCCTCTCTGCGGCCTCCCGCGGATCTCCCTCCGTCGCCGGCTGTCACATCCACGCACCTCAGCCACCTCTCCCTGTGCAGCCACACGAACCCTCTCTCGTCTACCTTGGTCTGGCTCTGTGCTACCCCCTCCATTACGCGCACACAGAGCTGCTGACCTAGAGGTGTTAGCCACTCCGCAGCTGCCGTTCTTCTCACATTAATCTATAGGAATCAATGGACATTTCATTAGAGTAATCAAGTGTGGATGCATCCCGCATTTATATCCCGCACCTCCTCCCTCCCCCCAGCTGCTTTCACAGGCTAATTGGTCCTACAGCAAAGACTATGTGGATATTTTTCCCTACAGATGAGTGTCAAGAGCAGTTTTTTACTGCTGGTTGAAATACCCATCAATAGAGAGGTAGTATAAAAGCCTTCACCCATCAGGCGGTGTTGCTGATGCTAATACATTATGCACTCTCTGTTCTCACACCCTCAACTCTCTCCTTTACACCTTTTCCCCATACTACGGAGTCATTTATGCTGACTTCCGTAAGAGAATTCATCCATTGCATTTCCCTTTAAAGAAAAAGGATTGCAATTAATACTTCTCTATCAGTTCACAATACATTGAGGAAATTTCTCACATAATTATATTTCACCAGCAAGCTTTTTATTTTTTCAGTCGAATCTCTTCATCTTGCTTACTATGATGTCTTATCATTTCACCGGGTATTTTGTGGTTTACGTGCACATTGGTTTACAATGATCTCTTGTGAAAGGCACCAGCACTGTGTTCAGCACCCTTTGCTGCCTGGGAGGGGATGCTCTCTCTCTCTCTGCTTAACTCTGCAAAGATGGAAAAGCTTTAGCAGGACTTAGGGGGGTGCTGAGAAAGGTCCCAAGAGTTGCTGTCCCTAAAATGTGTATGTGACAGGGGCCTGGTGGCCAAGTGGAGTCCTCACAGCTGGGGGACCAGGGGCTTCGTTCAGATCATCTTTTTGAGGCCGTGAGAAAACGTGATGATACTTGCTTGAACAAAAAGTTTGAAAGTGGAATTTTTCATTAGATCACAGACTTTTCATTCAAAAATAATTTCAAAAGCTTTTACAGGAAGGCGGACACCTAATAACATGCATTTAAAATGTATGAAAGCTTTAGAAATGCCATTGTGGAGAAGAGGCAGCACAGGGAAGGCAGGCAGTGGCTCAGGGGTGCCTCTTGAGAAGGGCTGCTGGGGCACGGTGGGTAAAGGCTCTGCACAGGCACCCTCCACTGCAGCAACGATGAGGGTTATTCATCAAAGATGAGTGGAAATTCACCACACTGTACCATCACCCTACACAATGCTTGGCCTGGGGAACCTCCAAGGAGGAGGGCAGGAGCTCAGGAAGCAACAGGAATGGGAGCTTTGGCTTCCCTTGAAGTTGCAACTAAACCTTTCTCTCTGGGTAACTGTATTTGACAATTAGAAAAATGAGCTGAATTAAAAAATTGCTGACTTGCAATAAAGCTTATAGTTCTGGTACGTTATCTTTCAAGTCAAGTCAGACCTGAAAAAACCCCGTATGTCCTTAGCAGAAAAGCACTTGAGCACAAGAGTTTCAAGTAACAACAACAAATTCCTTTCTTCTTCATCCCATGTTTGGAACTATTAGCATGAGTTACATGGGTTTACCCCAGGTGAAAGTATAGCCCCACTGGCTGCTGGTGCTACAGTACACTGTTTGCAATATATTTGGTTATATTGCAGGGAAGTGGAATTTCTTCTACCTTCCCAACTTTTCCAGTATGGCATACAATTTTCAGTTTTGTTTAATGAATACTATATAGGCTTTTTTGTTTTTTTTTTTTTTTTTTTTTTACTAAACCCTGCATGTTGCTTATGGCCAAATTCATGAAACTGCAATGAAGAAAAATGAACCCGCTGAAGGGGATTGACCCCAAATGCTCAAGACCAGGTCTTTCAAGACTAACGAGAGAGTTTGCATTTGCTTTTTCTGGCAGATCTCTTTCCTGAGGGCACACTGCATAATGCAAAAAGAGCTATGTGAAGTTTGGTGTGGAGGATGAAAATAGGACCATTCGGCTGTTTCACAGAGATGAGGTTCTCTTCCCTTCCCCCTCAACACGTTTTTCACTGTAAGTGAAAATGAAACTTGTGCTTTTCAGAGGAAATGGCTGCTAAAGGTTAAAGGGTAAGTCTTCCTTGCTGCAAGCATACATTTTTGCAAGCTGAATCTTATCCATGTGGCTAGCAGCACTCACACTGAAATAACTGCATGGGGCTTGGAAGAAGAGTAGGGAAATACAGGGCAAGAGCATCAAAAGAACATCCCCAAATCGATTCATCTGCCCTTTTTCATTCCTTCATTTGAGTTCTGGCCACCTCCTTTTCCCTATTACACATTCCACTGTAGAAACAAGATCATTATTCAGAGGTGGAGGGCACGTAGCTGAGCCCAGGAAGGGCAGTTGTGCAAGGAAGCAAGAGCATTTCTCCAGGGCTGCCATGGGGCTTACCCACCACGAGGGCAGGGAAACGTGGGGCAACAGATAAATGGAGCCTTGAATCCTTGCCCTGCCATGCCAACCAAGGAGCGTATTTGTGCAGCTGGTGTACCCACATAGAAATACGTCACACACCACAAGTCACGGGGAAGAGAGCAGGGAGAGGAAGCCCACCCCAGCTCGCCTCTCTGCTTGCTTTTGTGGTGAGAGTGCCCATCATTTGGCTCCTGGGTTTTTCCTGGTGAAGGAAGCCACAGTGAAACGGTATCTGAATGGTCCTGGAAGTAGTTTCTTGGACATTTAGATATATTCTGTTTAGTGCAATGCTGCTAGGAAATATTTGACCTCAAGCAAACACACTCATTAGTATCCACATGGAATTCAGAATATTCCTGGTAAGTCTGTTATATAAAATACAAAATAGGATGAGCAGAAGTCCAATCAAACACACCTTCCAGCAGCACACACTTTGCAGAATGCAAATGTGGACAAGATTGAGTGTATTGACACAGAACATAAATGGAGAGCAATAGAGCACAAATGTATATCCATAAAAATTACAACAATTTATCTTTAAATGAAGACATTTAAAGTTGTTATAAGATAGCAAATCCAGATTTGAGAGGGAGTCAGCACTTTCTTCTTATTCCTTCTCTCCCACTTGCCCCCCAAAACCAAACACTGAACCGAAGACGTGGAGGATTGGTGATGGGGTTTGGTGTGTTTGCCTAAGGAAAGCTAAAGCTTCAGTGAAGCAATATTCCAAAGGCTGCAGAGCCAGACGGGCAGAGGGATGGCTGGGAAATGGTTATGGCCAAGCTCAGTTTTCAGAAGGCTGCGGGTGCCGAGTCTCCTCTGGAGAGGTCCCCCAGAGATCCGAGGGCAGCAGACTGCCCAGCAGCTGCCCCTGCTCCTCGGGGCTGGGGAGCTGCCTCCCCCGGCAGCCCCACACCTCAACACTGTGCAACACAAGTGAAACATCACAGGAACGCTTCTTGCTGGTTTGAGGTTACTCCTGCCCAGGAAAGACTACTCTAATTTCCTTCTAAGAAAGCTGAAATGGCCCAAGTTTAAAAATCTCCTTGTGCTTGTTCTGTAAAGCACCTCTTATTGATAAACCTTAAAACCAAAACGTATTCGAAAAGTTCACATCAGGAAAAGAAGAGAAGCTAGAGAGTTTTTCTGAGTCTGGACTTTCTGATATCCAAGTCAGTTAATGGACTACATTCAGCTTTCAATGGCCCCAGGTCCAGCCTCCACTGGCCCTGCTGTGCCTTTTTGCCTCTGACCTCGTTGGAGGTTACTTTGATTTACCAGCCACTGACGGGTGAGAGCAAACCTCCAGATACCTCAGCACTTCTCCGCTTTGCTCTGGACATAGGTACACACCCACTTTCTCTTAAGCCTGTAACACACGCTTTTAATTTGCTGTGTGAATTTTCATTGAACTTTACTCCTCAACTGTCACAGATGTGATTTCAAAGATTACTGAAACTGGGTCTGCACAAATTAGACAGCATCATCATCAATGGCTTTGTAAAATAACGGATGGTCTTCCTTGCATTTCAGTAGCTGCAAATGATGTATAAGTGATCACAAATGTCTTCATTCTCTGCCCTATGAATCACCAGTACAGAGGAATAACAAAAATTACCACTACTTGGTAGTCACAGACAGCACAGTTATTAATGTAAAGATTTGAAACAAAGTATAAAATTTTCTGTTACATGCTCTATAAGTAAAGAGTGGCAGATGATTTATCACAATGCACCCTTTTTCTAGAACAAGAACGTAAAGCTCTATGATACTGTTGCAGACCTTTTGCAACAGAAAAATGTAGTTCTCTGGGAAACAGCAAAGCTGCTCAGGACCCCTATAGAGAATCAGGGGGTTAGGCTGCCAGCAGAGGATGGGAGCAGATAAAACTCCTTCCAGGAGAGGTTCTAGATGGGGCAGAGGAAGGGATTACATTAGTCCCTGTCCTGCTCACAGGCTCTGCTGGCCTTGAAAAGGTATTCTTGAGCTGAAGTGTTGGATCTGTTAAGAGGCTCTCCATAAAATGTCATGGAGCCAGTTTAAAGAAAATGGATCCACTTCCTTTCATCTGCCTGGAGGGTTTTGGCAGTTATTGGGGCTTAAGGGTTTGCTAATGGCAAGAAGAAAGACTCTAAAGTGGGAGAAGTGGGAAAGGAATCATGCTGATGCATGCAGGCAGACTGTGCTAAGGTTTCATTCCGTGACCAAAGTCTTGTGAAGGCCAGTCAGTGAGAACGAACACAAAACCCAGGACATGTCACTATCTGCTTTCCTCAGTATCACAGACAGCTTTAATCATAAACCAAAAGCTTCTGCTATGACAAGCACCCGCTGTGCAGAGCCCTCCACTTTGCCCAGGTATGGCACCTTGGCCAAACTTTGTTTTGGCATTTCTAACCCTACTTCCTTTAAAAAAAAGTAATTTTCCAAGTACAAATGTTGGTAACCATTTTTTTAAAAACAGGTCAGATTTCTAAGGTGAATCATCTAAAAAAAAAAAAAAACTTCAGAGCTTGTAGTGTGCTTATTGTCTTACAAAGTGTTGCTGCAATAACAATTTTAATATGAAGCAATAAAAGAGGAGGTGTGAGGACTATTGCACTGCAACTTGCAGATCGTTGCTTGGCCACAGAAGGTTGCAGGGAAGAGGTCCCATGAACTATTGGGGCCCCATGAATAGCCCCCCTGGCTCTTTGGAGCTGGGGCTGAGCACAGCACTTTGCCAGGCAGGCCCCGAGTTCCAACACCAGCTGGGCCACGCGCTATCGTCTCTATTTACAGAAGTTGGTGGACTTTCCTCCACAGCTAAATAGGCTGACAGCCTCAGAGATTGGCTTTGAGTTTTTGGTTTGAACAAATCAATGAACTACAAGGAAAACTACAAAAACAACAACAAAAGAAATGGTTTCTGAATGTTACCTGAAAAACCACACTTTCGAAAGAAAAATCTCTAGCGAAAAAGATACCTGGAGCAAGGCAAGGGAAGGAGTTCCTCCTGCAGTACACAGATCAGTGCAAAACCATAAAACACTCCGATAGGGAGTTGCTATTTATTGCACACTATTCTGAACGAAAGGCAGACTTGATGAGAGTCACTTTTAGGCTGTTTCAGTCCATCAGCAGAACTGCCAAATAATTTCTAATGGAACTCAGAAAAACTACAGTTTTTAAAGCTGGTTTGTGACCCACACTTGGGTTAGCCCCAGAGGACGAATGGCCTGAGCACTTCCTGAGGGAAGTAAAATGTGAGTGGGAAGATGTAGATGGAATTTCAGTTTTCATCATCAACTTTTCAGCCTAATTACATTTAATTCACATGTGATCCACTCTACCCCATGGAGGGGTAAGGAAGGGAGGGGGCAGAAGAGAAAAACATGAAGGTGACTTGAATAGCTTGAGCACAAACATCAATAAAGAAATGTTTATTTACTAATGGTAATAATCCCTACTCCTTACACAACACTGAATATAGAGAGCACTGTACAAGCATTAACTCATCAATCAGCTAATTAATGTTTCAGGCAAGGACCCCACTGGAGCCTTGCTGCTGCGGAGGGGCCCTGTGCATCCATAGGGCATTGACCCCCCCACGGAGGCTCGGGGAGCAGCACCAAAAGCTGTCCCCCCTACCAGCAGTGCAGCCCCAGGCACGGTGCCACTGTGTCCTTCGGGAATATTTGGGCAGGGAGCTGGGGAGACAGAACAGGTTCCCAGAAGCGCCTTTGGTGGGTTCTCAAAGGGGAAAAACTCACGAACAAAACACCTCTTACCTTAAGGATGCTAAATACACCTGTAAGACATTTACTCGGGGTAAACTCTCATATATCTGGAAAGCTGCTTAATGCTACTCTGGCATTGGTGCTGTGCCTGTGAACTTCAAGAGGTTCACAACCCAAGGACACAGATGGAGACACTGCCCTGAGAGAGCATTTCTCTGCTTATCCCTGCCCAGAACTGTCACCTGGAACCACATCCCAGTGCTACCCCAGCAGGGGGTTCAGGGGGTGCTTGATGCAAAGGGAATTAACTACTGAGCTGTTTACAGATACTGCAACAGGTTTCCAAGGGTTCTGGCCTATATCCAGCCCGGTAAGAAATACTTTGCCTGTTTCACTTGGGTGCAGCAGGTTCCAATTCAGAGCTTCAGCCACTGCAGAAATGGCTGTGAAAGGCAGAGCTGTAAAGCAGCTGCTGGTGAACTGGGGTCCCCATCAGCACAGCCACAGGGAGGAAGGAGGTCAGCACAGCACAGCACACGCAGCCCTGCCACCCTCCCACTTCCACCTCGTGCCCAGGGCAGCTCCTCACCCTGCAACTGACTGAGCCTGGCTCTTGGCAAAGCTTTCCAGTAGGAAAGTGTTTGGCTGGTACAAAAGATAATCCTGAATCATTTGTTCAGGGCTCACAATAACAGAAGGGTCATCAGTTTGGTGTGTCTGATTGACAAATCTGAGCTGTGAAGAGTAAAGACTTTATTTATTTTACAATAATTAGGAAGGTTATGATGCTATATAATCTAATGCTGGGCACTTTTACAGGTTAGAACTTCCTACAGTAATATTATTTAAAAATATATTTCCATTTATTTTGAGAGATTAAGTCTGGCTTGCATGGGAATGGAGATGCTTCAGGTTTATGAAGGGTTTTCTGTACATTTTCACAAACTTAGTTGAATTTTTTATGCGTATGTCAAAATGAAGTTATCAAAGAGTATTGTGAGTTTTCAAGTCTGAGGTCCAAATTCGTTATTGGTGTAACTGCTATAGAGGTTACCAATAATCTGACCCAGATTCTGGACTTTAGACAAAGTTTATCATCCCTGAGGATTATGTAGAGTTTACTTATCAGGAGAAGAATCCAATCATCTTTGCCCCTTGTCTGAGGAGTGGACTTTGCAGCCACATTTAGCAGTGAATGCCTTGTCTGGGAAATGTCTCAGCCTGCTTTATAATAAATGGGACTTGCTAGCGCTGAGTGCTGGGAAGAAATTGTGCTGCCCTGCTTCTGTGTGTGGAGGCATATGTGAGCAGGCTGTGTGTCACTGAGATTTGTAGATAACCAAAGCTCGAAACTCTATGGTTTATAGTTTACTGATGCAAGTTCCTGCTTTTCATTGATCTTCATTCACTAAATCTGGACATTTGACTACTAGAAAGAACCAAGTAGCTTTTAATTCCATCTTTCACCTCTCTCCAGTGCCTATGAAATGCATTGTTTTGTTTCAAGGAAGTGGTGAAACTGAGGGAGAGCCCCTATTTTAAGCATCTCAAATATCTGGAGAATTTAAAACCCAGGCTGAACCTGGGTTACATTCGTATTTTGGGCTTCCCTTTATATTTTATAGGGAAGCAATTGCTCTATGTAAAGCACTTCTATCTCATACTGAGAACGGCAGCATGCAGTGCCCCAACATTTAATGTGAAAAATTCCTGGTTTAATGTTCTATTATGTTAACCTGAGCCATTGTGTGTCCCTGTTTCATTGCTTAGCAGCAGCTCTACTGAGCAGCCTTAGAAAACAGATGAAGTATGAGGAGGTTATTGCCCAAAATACAACTGGATTTCATAACTGAACCCTTGGAGTTTAGAATTTATGTCAGTGCTATCTGTGGCTGTTAAATGCCATTCACCCCTAAGAAGCAGCCCACAGTCACACAAAACATCTGTGATTTAGCTTGATGTGGTGCTTTTCAGGGTCCAGAGCAGGACTGATATTATTATTTCTAAACAAGAGAAAGGAGAAATAAAATATCTTCATTTAACTGCTAAGGAAAAATACACCTGTTAGTTTCAAAAGACTTAGACTCTCTTTTAAGTGTGCTGCAAACAGATAGCTCCAGACATGAGGTGAAAACAGCTTGTGTTTCTTTAAAAGGACCGAGTCAATCTGTAAAGGTATTTTCCTCTTATGCTTGGATATTTTATGTATATTTCTCTATTTTTGGCTTCACAACTTTCCTGTTTAAATCACTGAAACACATCAGCTAAGCAAAACTGCATTTTGCAGACCCATGGCTGAAGTGTTAACATATTGTGGTTTCAGAAAGCATAAAAGGGACAGACTAGAGGAAGGGAAAAAATTTTCATTAAGGGATTAATTAGACAAAACAAGGCAATAAAAGAGACTCCAAAAGGCTCACTCTTCAGAGATTTCCATAATTGTGCTCTTTACAAATGATTTTAATCACCCAAAGGAAGAACCAACAGGCAGATGAGGAAGTGGTCAATAAGTAACAATAACTGACCACTGCATTACTGGGGTATCTCGTACACATCAGGCCCAATATCCGGATTGCTAAAGTAATGCAATAATGAATCCTGACCCGTCTTTGTAGCACTGTGGTGAGCTCCTGAGAGCTTGTTCTATTCTGGGGAAAAACCAGTTCCGCTTAGATTTTTCCCTGTCATCTAGGGGCTGCTAACACACATATAGGATGCATATTTTGGAGGTCAAATAAATCAATAAAAATCAAAACAAATCAGAAATATGGTAAACAAACAGTCTAATGTCATTAACTGAGATATTTTCCTTCTTTTTCTTCTGTGCTTGGTCCTCAAAAGCATTAGTGGCATAAACAATAGAAGAAAATAAAATGAATATGCAAAGTATCTCATCTCTTCCCACATGTAATAAAATGAAAACAAGTGTTCTCACTTCTACAAACTCCACCACATCAAATTAATAATGGAAAACATCACATCAAAGCACTCTTTGTGCTCAATAGCCTGTGGCACATTTGGACTCATCAATAGATGTTCAACAATATTACAACTTGTTTAAATCTTGGTAAAGTAGTGTTATGTACTATTGTTATTGACTTTCTTTTTCTAATTATCACCCAAAGGTGACAGATGATACAGCACTAATGATCAGACTGTTTAAGAGCTGAATCAGCTTAGAATCCCAACTCATTAAACCTCAGCAAGGCTAAAAGATTCCTTGGACTTTAAGGCTAAAAGCTTCACTCTGCTGACAGCATTTTGGTCAGTTATACAGGGGACACAATCAGAAGAATTAAGGCATTTTTCACTGAGAGCATCTTTGGAGATTTTAAGCATTCTAGTACACACAAGTGCCTAAACATTTGAAAGTATATAAAATCCATACAGCTGTCATGATAAAGCAAATATTTGCAGAACCTCTTTTGTTATGCTAAACCTTCCCTTGAATCTATTTAAGCTAATAGCAAAACTGTTCTTGATTTTAATAGAAGCTGAAGTCAATAGGAGTTGCAGAGCCATGGGTATTTGAACCCATTTCTCCCAGTGTGGTCAGAAGCAGAGACCCCGGTAATATTTCTGTGGTGTGTACCAGTGTACCTCAGCCTTACACCAGATTCATTCTTTTCTTAGCCAGTTTGGCAACAAAATGTGGCATTCTTACATCTGTTCTAGAAAAATGGACTAAACTAATACATTCCTTTCTGTTGCTTCATTGGATATAGGTTAGGAGTGATACTCCTGATGTTATCCTGATGTTCAGAAGTGATGGCTGTCTCTAACACCAAGAGCTGAATCAGATTTCTGAAGCTAAAAGTAAAGTTAAGGAAGGGATTAAATCAAACTAAGGGATGGGGACTAAACTCGCATCTTTTTTTTGTAAATGCATTGAAAAATAAGCTGTAACCCTCCCTGACTGCAATGTTTGATACTGGTGTTTGGTCTGAAGACGCTTGTCCAGAGCAAGTAAATCCTCACCTGGACAAGCTGCCATTCACTTGGCAGTGACCAGAACCAGAAGCATTGGCCTCCATACCTTGCACTAAAAGCCCAAACGTTTTAGCTCAGTGTGCTGTCCCTCAGTCAGAGCTCAGATGGTACATTTCCCAGTGAGCTGGGTTACTTCTGCATGCAGAGCCGTAGGAATTAACTTCTAAAATCAGGCAGTAGTCTCTGTAATCCCTGTATCTAGTTTGTCCCATTCAAGCCCCATGTTATCAATCAGAATAGTAGTTACCCAATTTGCCAGGTCACATTCCTTACGAACAAAGTAAATGAAACTATGAGGTGCTATTATAAGGGCAGGATTAGCAACTGAAAGCTTCCCTATAAACTACTATCTAATAATTTATGGCAGTTTTGATGTTTCCTGGCAACTGAACAGATTAATAAGTCCATAGTCCACTTCTGATAGTCTCTTTCCCCCTATCACTTTTGGACCTTGCAACGTTTATTTTCACTTTCATAAAATTCACTGTATCAGAGAGTCAGTGCAGGACTGGCAGTGGTGCCCTAGTTACAGCCCAGGAAAGATTTTAACCCAGTTAGACAAAACCCACAGGTTAGAGAGTCGCAGCAATGAGGTGCAGAGAGAATTCTCCTGCCTGATGCGCACACAGAGTGAAAACACAAATATATGTTTGGAAAGACTCTTCCCACCTTAACTGCTTTTCTGCCATGATCTTCCCCAGTTGTACTCTGCAGATGTCTCAAGTCAAAAAATGATGGCTCGTTAATTTTTCTATTTCCTTTTAGGAGTACTCACGTGCTAATCTGGTCACAGACTCACTACTTCAAAGACACTGTGCACCTTGATGAATGTTGTAAATCCCAAATTACACAGGATTTATTTTGGGAAATTGCTTTTCCCTTTTTTCTCACAAAGTTGATCGAGGCTAAACCTTTTGTTCATTTTGGGTCGGCTTAAGGCTAAGTCCAAATGATACATCTAGCTTTAGTTTTGATAAGGGCAAAATTAAACCCCGGGCTGGATCTTCCAAGTCCCTGCTGTGCAGTCCCCAAAGGCTGCCCGGTACACAGCTTTTGAACCTCTTGAGCAACCACAGCTATTTACTTTGGAGTCACAAAATATAAGGACTAAAGATTTTTTTCAGTATTGACATTCAATGGAAAGGTTACTTATTTTTGACAGTCCTTCAAAACAGATTCCCAACGACTCCCCCATTTCTCCTTCTCTCTGTGTCTTATCCCTGAAGCCTCCAGCTGCAAGCACCATTCTTCTTTGCTGCCTGTCAACATGAGCAATTAATGGCTCCGAAGGGTTGCTTTGAATGACCTGTGTAGTCCCACCCACAGGAACTGGCTCCAAGATAGCAGTGCCAAGTAGTTTCATGGGAATCCATAGAGAAGCAATAGTTTTACCCAGAGGTCATAATGTTTTGGATAAAATTGTGGATGAGTTTTTAGCTGTGTGCTATGAGCTTCAGGCTACTTTTTAAATTCTCCCCCAAAGCTTACTGTTTTTTACATGAAGAGGCCATATGTCATAATAAACATCAGGCTTAGGAACAGCTCACACTCTAAATGTCAGGCTACAAAGCTACCTTTAAAGATTAAATCTCTGCCCTCTTCAAAAGGGAGGTTGAAGGGAGGGATGAAGAAATCCCAAATACAGAGAACCTTACAAATAAAGCAAAGTTTACTACTAACAAAACATATCTTGCAAAAACACACTTGGTGCTTTGCTGTTGGAGCTGCCCTCAATAAAATGTGGGTGTCATTTGAAAAGGACATCATTTCCAATGAATTCTGAAAGTGTCACACAGAGTATTGATCGATCGAGTCTTGCCGTCAGCGTGACCGGGGCTGGCAAAAAGCTATCCCTGTGATCCAATTTTCAGAGCTCACAGACACCTCCAGTCCCAGGCAAATGGCGTCAGCAAGTGGCAGGAGGGGTCTGGGGGAGGGGAGCTGGAGGGAAACGTGGAGGGGAGAGGTGTTGCACTGTCTGCTTGTCTAAGCAATAAATGTTATTAGCCACAAGCATGGCACCCCCATTGTGTGGGGAGGCTGCTGTGTTTCTGGCTTTTGTGTTACCAGCATGCCCAACCATTTGTACATCAAAAGTAGGTCCTTATCAGCAAGATATACCCTGATAAGATCACGTTTTTTATGATTACATCAGTGTTCAGCCAGTTTCCTGCTTTTGCCTACAAACACGTGCGGCCCGGCGCTGGGCGAGGGCGGCGCGAGCTCCAGAGCCATCGTTGGCCAAACGCAGCCCGAGCGCCGGCGAGCCACCGGGCTGGCTCCGACACGGGGGGCACTGCCCCCCTGTCCCCCAGCGCGGGCTGCGGGAAGCAGGATCACCCCGTGCCGAGCACAGAGCCAGCCCCGGGCTCTGCCGAGACGCTTTGGGCCTGCTGCTCGCAGGGCTCAGGTACCAAACCGATCCCTCTCGCGGGAGAGGCTGGAGAGGAAATTATCAACGCCCTTTACGAGGCCGAGCAATCTCAAAAGGAAAGCGTTGTCTCAGCCTGAATGAATCCTGGCTTGAATCTGAAGGGGCTGGGGATGCCCCCACCACTGCACAATCAGGGATGCGCTTTGGTTTCCCTCACGTTACACGGGGAGAAACTGTGTGGGATCCTAGCACAACAAATCCTTGGCTGGACTTGCAGGCACCACACACGAGTGAAATAACAGGAAAGATAAAAACATGAAAAACAACAATAAAGGGAGAGCTGCCAGGTTAGAGAAATGGGATGATTTGTTATTTGTGTGAAGCCAGTGTGGAATTGCAGCAGGTGAGGAAAGAAAGATTAAGTGGGATGAGTGAATTACACATATTTTCTTATTATACACCAGATTTCTGTTTGTGAACTCATTGTTACTCAATATGTGAAATATTTGCTCCTGCTGTATTGTATCCTCTTGGTACTAAGTGACACAAAACCTCATTCATTACTTTTGCAAGGAAATTACTCCCTTTCCTAAGAATTATTTATATATTAAAATGAAACTAGCAACCGAAATGTTCTATTAGTCATTCTTACTGTTGAAAAGAATGCTATTTTTGAAAATAGAATGGAACTGTTCAACATAAACTGAATTTTACAGAACATATTGATAGCATTTTAAAACAGAAGCTTCTAAAGGTAAACAGGAATTTAGAATAATCCATGCAGCTTTCATTTTACTAAAAGAAAAAAAAAAACAACTATTTACTCCCAGTGGTACTCTATTTAACAGGCTTGTTTTCAAATTGGTGTCTAAATCTACAATTATTCCTGCTAAACCTGAGAAACTCTCATGTCTGAGTATAGCAAAGAAAAGCAAGACTCCACAACTACTAATAAGAATAATTTAAATGATTCGTTTTTGTTTCATATAAATTAAACATTTTGTTTTAAAAAGCACCTATGGAACTGAAATTCTTGTAAGTCACCCAGAAAGCATGTTCTAGGGTTGGCACTCCATATTCACCACTCATAACTAAAAACAAGGACAGCAGATGCAGTGAAGACACATAGCAAAGCCTGCTACAGGATAAACCGTGTTTGCACAGAGAGCACAGCACCACTTCAAGGCACAAACAAATCAATCAAAGTCAACATCTATTTCCAAGTGATTTGAAAACAGAAAAAAACTAACTAATTTAATGAATTTTTAATTAGAAGTCCTTCACTCTACCACAGATGAACTAAAAAAATCTCCAAAACAGTCATGCAGTGCTTGAGAGAGACCAAAGTCTCCTTACCTTAGAAACAGCTCCTACCACCCCATCAGAACTAGGTTAAACCCAGCCAATCTGAAAGACTCTGTTTAAACCTCTGCTCATTTTATTCTGCCTGTGCAGGTGTGTGTGTGCCTCCTAACAGCTGCACCTGAAATTTCAGGTGCCTGCCATTTTCCCTAGAAGAGCCTTTTTCCCCAGTGATTTATATCTTTGCTAAGACATTTAATTGCAGAGGTCTGAATTCGTGTATATTGTTTCTCATAACTGGCTGCAGTTGAATTTTTTCCCAGAAAGTCTGGGTAGGAATGCACATATTTGAAAAGAGCCCCACACTGATATCAGGGCTGAGAAATATGCACAAAATCTGTCACGGTCCACTTCATCAAATACAAGTTTCCTGAATGAAATCTTACCTGTTTCTCAATATATGTTTCTCCAAGCATTCAGTGGCAGAGCACAGAATGAGCTCACGTAAAGCAAAGGACTCTGAAGTTCAGTGCTTGATGAAGGTATCACTAATTGCTGATGTGTCGGCTGTGGCTCCAGATGAAAGGGATCAGTACTGAAGTGTCTGTGTGGATTGCACTGGGAGTACCAAAGGGAGAGCACTCTCATGGAAAATTCTGGCTTTTCTCACCACTGAGGTACCTAGCCCAGAAGTACAAAATATATTTCAATAAAATGCATCTGTTCCGGATGCTAATACATGACTAGTAAAAAAGAACAGTCCTGGAATTTTATTCTGAAGATACTGAGTCAAAGTCCATTCATGGCTAAAGTTCCCATCAGCTTCAGTGGGGTTCAATTGTGGTCCAAATATTGCAAATGATTTCTTCAGAGGTTCACCTGGGCAACCCACTCTGCTGCAACAGCAGCACTAGGCCATCCAACAGAGATTAAGGAGATTTTTCCCCTTGATTTAAGATATTTTCTAATTTTCTACAGCAAGTAGATATTTCACAGTGAATCACAGAGCCTAAATCTGAAAACTAACAGTAAATTAAAGGAGTACAAAGCTTCTTCCCTTTCACCGCTGTAAGCTTTTTATTGTCTTTTATTTTAGCTCTTCTTTACCATTATTTATACTAACGAGATGAGGGGGTTTTACTTTGATGGTTCTCTAATAACCATAGCTAGTGAATCCAGGTCTGACTTTTGGAGCCCAAATGCCAAGCTCTGCTGGGTGAGGCATCCATGCAGCTTCCCACAGACACTCCTGGAATAAATCAGAGCATTTGTGGAGCCAGCTGATCTGCCTGTACATGTAACCTGTAGCAGGGGGTAGTGCCAGAGCACCTGGCTTTTCACAGCCTTTTCCCTTTCTTGTGCCTGGTGTTGGGATACTCCCAGGTGTCTCCTGGGAAGCAAGGCTCTGTGATGAGAACTTGACCAGTCACTGCAGCCTCAGATATCAGATAGTTAAGTCCAAAGTCATGATAGTTATTTGCCAGAACTTCTTGTTTTTCAGCATTTGGGCAAGAAGACAAAATCTATTCACAGCCAGTTTCCACTGTGTGAAACAAGCCCATTTTGGGCCCTAACTCCCCAAACAGTATCTCTGACTTTCCTATCCAAAATCACTCCCTAGACTCTTCCTTACACTTTGAGTGCCCAGTTTCAGGCTTGCAGAGACCTGGTCATGTTTGGCAATAGGAGTTTCACTGTAGGCTTTAGAAGATCTTAATGAATGAAAGATTCAAAAAACAGTCCAGGAAACGGAATTCTTGATTACTTGACTGGCATTACAAAAAATGTGACTTCAGGGGACTATTTAGAGAATATACCAGGTCCTACTTCACCAGATTAGAAATTTTTATTCTATTATAGTCTGTGTACAGCCCCTTGTTATTTTCTTGCCTCAATTCTACTTGTAAGAGAGCAGACTGTTTGTTCACCTGAGCGAACAACAGAAAAACCTTATAAAATAAATTTAAATTTCTTGGGTGCAGTTCCCTAAAGTCAGACTACGAACACCAAAGCATTCAAATCCAATATACATATTTAGTTCTCAGCACTGCAGGGTGTGAACTTAAGCTACCAAATGCAAGTAAAGAGACTGTGAGTCTTTGGTGTTCATCTGTGTATGCTGCATAAATCTGAATGCTGTCCTGGAAAACCTGCTGGTAAATGGAAGGAAGCAATCTTGGACAGCACTAACTAACTCTGGGCAGCGATGCCCTCCTCGCTGCTTTGCCTCAGGCTGTGGCCAGTGTGGCCCAGGCCCACCTTTGAGCAGAGCAGTGTGTAAGCAATGGTGATGGTGACACATGGGCAGCAACGATGGTGTTACAGGGTCTTATTTGGTGAGAGCAAGAAGCTGACCCCAAATCTATCTCTTCTGAGGGCTATGAGAGACAGAACCTCAGTCACAAGAGGTTAAAAAGGTCCATCTATCCTCAAAGAATGGAGTAAGCAGCAGTTCATGGCGACTGAAAGAAATATAAGTGCTGGAGGGGACGCTGTGGAAGGGAGGAAGCCTGAAACTAGATTGCTTGTCTGGCTCTGCAGGAGCCATAGCACAGCGAAGATCATCTCTGCATTTGAAAAGTACCAAATGAAGAGTAGCCACCCTCTGAACCTGAATGGGCACACAGAGACACACAGCGAGGCTTCTGCAAGTCCATCTGTTCCACCCCATGCAAATACTTTGCTTTTAAAAGAAAAAAGGATGCCACTCATGCCAGCTTTCCCTAAGCATCTTGGCACTGCTCTGTGTCCCTGTGCTCGTCTCATTAAGGAGAGAATGAAGGTGCGATGCTCTGAATAAGTATCTCTGCCCACATTATGTCAAATCCTTCATAGAAAGGGAAAAAATCCAACTGTGGGGTAGAAAACCCCTGCCCGTCTTCAATCAATCCTCACTACCACCAGGCATCTAGTCAATTTTTATTCAGTCTTCTGTAGCCTCGACTTCAATGAAGTGGCACAGCAGGGCCATCGCCAGCAGCTGCTCGGCCCCGGCTGCCCGGCCCCGGTGCCGCTGCGGAGGGAAGCCGGCCAAGCCCAGGCAGGGCTGTGCAGGGGGCTCAGGAGTATTTCAATCTGTGCCCCAGCCCTTAATCATAAACTCAAGGTTCAAAGCCTTGCTGGACTGCTGGCCGCTGATCCCATCTCAAGGTGATAGTCACCTCTAGCCCTTCTGCAAACTGCAAACCTACTGTCCATCCATCTTAGAGCAGCTTGACACTGGCTTCTCTACCCATTTTACAGCCAGCAAACATTTCCTATTGATTTATTGATTTCTGTCTGCCTGTGGAAGGAGCTCAGAACAGACTCTATGTGCTCTTGCAGCCTCCTGAATAGATTTTTTTCTCCCTTTTTCCCTTTTTATCCAAGCTGTGTTAGCAGTCTGTGGTGAAGCAGGAATTAGAACATGCGGGAGCCCAATTTGCTACTGGCGAATGTGCCAGGCTTTTCTTCCTCTCCCTACCCAGCACACACACCTCCGCTCCCACTTTCTGCCTCCTGTCTCCTTTTCCTGCAGGAAAGCTGGCAGATCCCTGCCTATTGGCTGGTTCATCTCAGCTGAAAACCTCTGCTGCTTCCCTTCAGATCTTTTCCCTATCATTAAGAGGTGTTTGATATGCATGTAAACGCCACTTGTAATTGCAAATCCTTGATTTCTACTGGATCAGAGAAATTTCTCCTTTTCTGAGTCAATCAGGAAAGGGCACAATTCCCAGCTGCGCACGCATCTGCCTGAGTGCAAACCGCTGCGTGCTTTAATAGACACATGTTTTAGGAACTTAAAGCCCATGGGGGACAGGATGGCTCCAAAGATTTGAATCAGGGAAGGGGCGGAGTGTGCTTTCCACCTCCTGGTTGCCAGTCCAAATGCAGCCCAGGTCACCAGTGACTGAAAGTTATTCCTGGCTGATGGCGGATCAGAGCCCTACCTGAAATCAGTACCCAGACTGATTGGGCAGATGCCCACTCCACAGAGAGCGACCTGGCTTATCCTTCTCCACAGAGAGGCAAGCACCGAGTGAGCCAGGGGCTGCTCTTTCTCCCCAGTCTTCAAGGTGGTGCCTTGAAGTTCTCTTTCAGCTGTGATGGTGGGAAACTTTTGTTTCTGGTGGCCTCACTCTTCCTCAGCTGGGGAGCGATGCCCCATGGGCTGCCTCACCCTGGCTCCAGGGCCAGCCCCACTGGGCAGTGATGCCCTGGTTGAGCCCCTTGGCCCATAATTTAGGTGAGTTTGGGTTCACCTTCTCACTCTTCTTCATCCTCCTCATCCTTCTCTCACCTGAGGCTGCCAGAGCAGCAGTGGCACTCAGAGAGCATGTCAGGAAAAAAAGAACATTAGCACGTGTGGAACTGATGTCCATAAAAACAATCTCATTTTTTCATGCAAAAGAGGTTTGACTGCAGGCAACTTTTGTGGAAAACACCTTTAGGTTGTTTGATACCTGCCTCTCATCCTCCCCTCAGAGTGCACACACCTGAGCAGGAGAGACAAAACCAAACGGCAGCCTACAGAGCTAGCAAGCAAAACATGCAGCCTTGCTCTCCTTTCAGGAGATCACAACATCTTAAATCCATATCTCTGCACTCACCGTGTGCAAACCTCCCCTTTGCCACTCCCTGAGGGAATACATACAGGCAAATTCCCACTCAGACAAAAGGAGAGGAGGAGAAGCCCATTGGAAACCACTCCTCTCTGCCCCCAGAAGATCTGTGGGGGTTAATCATGTTTCCAGGCTGTGGGGGCTTCAGGGGCTGAACTCTCACCAGCTCTGCTTAGGCTGAGAAACTCAAATTTGTTTATATTCTCCTTATCCTCCTTTTACAACAGTCCTTAGCTTGGATTCACAGGAATTTTTACTCCTTTATCTCCTTAGAGACTGGCCTGCTTTGTGGGAAAAATGCCTTTTCTGGGCCCTAACCTGCCTCTCTGGGTACCCAGAGGATGGGTGGACTTAGCACTGCTAAGGCCTCAAGTGAAACACTTCCACACCTTGTCTCCACAGAACACCCTTCACACTTGCTCCAGTTTAGTTACCATCCATTAGCATTTGTTTTCTTGGCTAGCATTTATGGTGTCACAGAAATTGCTATATTATTCTCTAATATTATGAGCTGGTATAAAGCATCATGGAGGTACTTCTGAGAGATGGTGAGAGGTGTCTGCACTGAAGCTGCATGTGCTTTCCTTTGATGAAGCTGGATTTGTGGGGAGGGAGCTGGTATTTTCTCCAGGATAACTATGCAATAACGTAGTAAGGGACCTTTTGGGCGTGGGAGTTAAAAAATACGGGAACATTTAAAAACTAACCCCTACATTTGTGTTGCCTATTCTGATTCGTTGGAAATACAGCACTGATGAGCTACCGGGGACTCCAAAGTGTAGAGTTTTCAAGGCTGAATTAGGCAAGTGTGAAAAGGGAAAGCTACAGGCATGGTGAAGGGCTATGTGGCCAGCAGGCACCAGTGGCTGGAGCCTGCTCTTGTTTAAACTGATGTATTTCCAGTGGTGTCAACGAAATGATGCAGATTTACAGCAGCACAGAATCTTGTCTCACCTCGACTCTCTGTCCCACACACAGGAGATGTTTACAGGATAACTAGAACCATTTCTTTAAGAAACTGCATCTGCCCATTTTTACGTCGGGTCTATCCATATGTAACTACACGCATTTCAATGGGTTACTTCTGATTTACACTGCAGGCATCGTGCATTTCCCTAGACCAGCATTAACTATTTATTGATCTTCCCAGTACCCCTGTGAGGAAGGCTATTATTCCCATCATATAGACAAACAAGGATTACATTTTGGAGAGTGTGTGGATCTGGTGCACACATTTGGTCCTCTTTTGCCATCAATTACACTTCTTACAGTTCTTATTTCCCCACTCTCCTCCCCTTCTCCCTCCCGTCACCACCATATGTGTGCAGGAGAATGGAGAGGAAAACCAGCACAAACCATAGCCCAGGTCTAAATGCAAGGTAAGTCTCTCAGGCTTGACTTGATTTCTCTCTTTTTAAACAAAAAAAGTCTCTCTGGCCTCTTAAATTTACAGAAAGCTATTCCTAAGCCTTGCTGGTTTACTGGTTGGTCTGCTGCTGTTTCAAAGTGTGCATGGAGATGAGGTGAATCTTTCAGAGGGCTTGGAGAAATGGGCTGCACCTGCAGCAGCCAGGGAGCAGCCCTGGAGTGGGAGCTTGGGTGGGCAGCAGGGGCAGCAGGCTGCTCCAGGCAATATAGGCTGATATTGGTGTTTGTTTAATGTGGAAAAGGAACGTGAAACAGTGAGCAGGATGTTAAAACTCAAACCAAAGCACACTTAGTGCAGCATTATGTCTGCCCTGGACTTCAGTGTACCTTGTATCAGGTCTTTATTAACATACTGCAGTAGAAGGTGAAGAAATCTCCCAACAGCACAGTTCTTATTTCTGGATAGGTTCTAAGATGCGTGGATCTCCTGCTCTCACTGCATCCTTGCCACGTGCCAACCAAAAGTACCAGCACTGCACTGTCAGTAACAGGTTCAGAGTTTCAGACTACTGAACAGGCTTAGCCAACAGCTTCAGGAGACCCCAGACCAAGAGCCTCTCCTTTTTCCTTGGGCGCTAGGGCATGACTTGTTCATCCCTGTCAAGCAGCACACTGCACCCTGCTTCAGGGTTTCACAGACCCCTGCCTCCCACGTGTGGGATTTCCCACTGTCTGCTTCCTTCCAGTTCCCCTCTTCCCCCGGAAGGAAGTGATGGAGCTGTGGTTCTCTGAGCTGCCAAACAGCAAACCCCAGCTGAGAATCACAAATGTGAGGTGCAGCAGACACCACCAGCCCTCTGCACTGGCCCAGGCACTCCAGAGCAGAGTGCAAGTTGACATATTGAATAAATGCAATTGGCACATGATTTATCGATTACACCCCGTCTGAAGACAGGTCCTCTGCTGAGATGAGATTCACAGCGCATCACATCACTTAAATGGGCCCTGAAGCATGTCCTTCACCATGTTTTCACCATTGGTGCTTTCACAAGGCACCAACTTTTTTAGGTTTCCTATGTGTGAGATCCAACCACCAGTATGAGTCAATGCACCCCATGGGAAGTGTATCAGAGTTCAGAAAAAGGCAGAATTTATGTCCTGCAGAAAATCCAGGTATTTCAACACCATGATTCATGTCCACTTTATTGGGACTGACAACTCAGGGTTCAGAGCTGAGCTCTATTTTGTGCCAAGTTCTAGCAAATGTTACATCTTACTTTGGTGATGCTTCTTCATCCCAGGCTGGGAGATGCAGCACAAAAATCGTGGGAAAGCACTAAAAATAGAAGTTTGAAATTGCAGTACCAGCACATTTTAGGAATGAAAATATTTACTGGATAGGCAGAATTTTACCATTGTCACTTTGAAAATACTTGTGTATTGAGATAAACTCCAGTTGCCAAGTATGACAGTGAGATGCTGTTATGAATAAAGTGATCTGCTACACAGATCTTTTGTCAAATGACTTCAGCTCATTTAATGAGTCACTCTATTTTAGCCAACTTGCTTTGGGAAGGCATTAGCTTGATTTGGTTTTGTTGCCAATGATTTATCTTCTCTTCCTTTTAGTTTTGCTGATCTTTCTCCTATCACTCTTCTTCTGTCACCTGCAGTGCCTCTCTTTACCGCTCAGTTACACTCCCTGCAACCTATTTCATCCTGTTAGGTGGACAGCTACAATTGGTGATGTGGCCCAGACAGATTTTCTTGTTTCTGATAATAAATGGAGTTCAGTTGTGTAACTCTGACCTTGTGTATAATTTTCAAAGATAAGTTTTGGGGAAACAAATGGGTTACTTGTTACAGAAATATCGTAAGGCTTGACAGAAAATAACATGGCAGAAAATTATGACAGAAATAGCAGAAAGCCACTGTGAGACTCTGCAGTGTCTAAATTATCTTTTTATATCCCAGGATTGATAGTTCTACAATTATTCTCTAAGTTTCAAAACTTCATTTCCCTTGGGTCTCCCACTGCTACTGTATTTTCTATTTTCCTGCAACGACTCCACTTAGGTTTACAGTTCTTTTAATAATTTTTTTAAAACTTTCAAAATATTTAATCTATTCCTTAAGCTATTTCCTACTAAAAAGAAATATTTTGTACTAAGAAATTTTCCAGTGTTTCCCAATCTCATCTCACTGTGGATAGTAATGCTCAGGAGGGATCCAAGAAAGTAGCATCATCTGCTGCAGATAATAAAGCACAGACCTGTGAGCACTGGCAATAGGTGGTGGGAAAAAAGGGGCAAAAGACAGAGGTATTGAGGACCATGAAGGAGGCAGGTGAGGACAGATACTCCTCCTGCCTCTGACGATGAGTCACAGACCAGTCTCCCTGGCCTGATCCTGGTCTCCTGTTGTCCTGTTAGAGCAGCAACAGCCCAAGAGCAAAAGCTGACACACACTCCAGCACGTCTGTGGGGAAAAAGCACGGTGCTCAGAGAAAAAACTACAGGGCAGTGTGTCTCTGAGCACTACCAGAGTTGTACACCATCGCCAGCACTGAGGTTAGTCAGGAATCAGACACCACCAAGAGAATAAGCACATGCATTAAGGAACACACATTAATGTGCCCTGTCCTACACAGCACTGACTGCACTGGTACGTAACCATCCAATCCTACTGAGCATTTTGATTCTGGAATGCCTATTGACACTTCGGGGTATTTGAGATATGTTCCTACGCTGGGAGTGCTTGTTCACTGTGCAGAGGTAAGGAGGCATTTTCCATGCCGAAGGTAAGGCACTGAATTCCTGTGTGCATATTCTGGGAGGTCTTTTCCCTTCCCTGATGTTTTGAACAAGGTGTCTTGGCCATCTTACAACCACTGTCTGCAGTGCTCTGGCCGTGTCTTGCCTCAGGAGCATTCTGATAGTGTAGGATATCTCCAACCTGTGTTATCATGGCCCTGCTCAGCCTTCCTTATTGCAGAACTCCGACATCTGCAGGTCGTTGTGGCATGACTACTCTTTATGGACTGCACTTACTTGTGTGTGGCATCAGGGGAACAAACCTGCAGCTTCTGTGAACTGCTGTAACTACAGTGGTCTTCAGCTGAAAATCTCTGAATGCAGCCAGTTCTGCTGAGGTTGCTAAAAAGAGAAACAGAGTTTGCTCTGTTGGCAGGCCAAGGGGTGGATTTGTGCACAACAGGGAGTAAAGTGATCTGACCCCAGGAGCCTCCCTGTCAGCCCTGTAGTTATTCTCCTGATGGTTACAGCACACTCTTTTTCTCTCTCCATTCCTTCCCTTCCTGACTCCTTACATGCTGCTGGATATTTTTTCTGGGACTTGCAGTAACCCAAAGAATGCCTTAAGTTCTGTTGTGTGACACCATGAATGTCATACAAATTGGACTTGTTTTACTGAGGAGCTCTGTGTGTAGCAGTTTTTTTGTTGTGCTACGCAGTTTGGTTTTTGGGTGTAATTGTTGTCTTCAAAGACACGTGGCACATCTGTAGATCTGAGAAGGGGCTGTTCCCCCTGCCCACTTTGGGCCTTGTGCCTGATTGGAGTGAGAATCAGCAATGCATTTTGCTGCTATGGCAGAGGGGCCTGATATCCCTGACGACTTCACCGCATCAGGACAAGGGATGGGTGATTGCTCAGTACAGCCCTAAGGAGAAGACAACTTTGCTCAGCTCAGGATATGCCTAATGGCAGCAAGTGTCTCTCCTGGCTTTCTCCCAGGGGGCAAGATGACCCCAGGACACTGCAGGCAGATCTGCACAGAGAACTTGCCAGTGGCCCTTTAGAAATGATTGCTGAGCAAGGAGGCAGCACCTTTTCTGCTGACACCAAGGGCAGCAGCAAAGGAAAAGGTGGGACAGCTGCTGGAAGGAGGTAACCCTGCAGCAGCGGGGCAGAGGCTCACCAGCTTTTCCACTGCCATCTCCTGCCTTTTATGTCACTTTCTGTCTGTCCTTGAAGAAGTTACACAGGGACATGTTACCAACAGAGCATCCTTGGGAGGTGAGGGAAGATTGTGTTACGCTAGAAAGTATTAACAGCTGCATCAATCACAAGCCTGGTCAAAGCAAATAGATGTCCTACTCACCCTTTATCCAGGCTGAATAGAAGATGCAATTAAGTGGCTCTCATACAGCAATAGCAGGAACAGCAAAAGCCATTATCCAAAGCCTGAGCAGAAATGTGTGGGCTGAAGCACCATAACCCTCAGCAGAAGAGGGACAGGCAGAGAGGTGAGCTGGGGCTGGCTTGGAAAGGCAGCAGGTGAGAGCACGGAGAGCATGGGAGCAAGGGAGGTATGGAGCCTCCAGGTGTGAGCAGAGGCAGTGTTCCATGGCTGCTGGACAGGCTGTTTTTGGAAACCCTGACCTGAAAAATTGCCTCTGTCTGTGTGAGGAGAACAAGTTTACATCAAAGAAATAACCTTTTAATAGAACTGATTTAACTTTTTGGGAGGGTGAAAAGCCCAGAAGAATATAGGGTAATTTGGGGCCAACAAGGTCTTATTAAGCTGATCCAACTGGGGAAAAAATATCATCAAATGTGCTAGAGGGGTGGGATGGACCACATGTAAATAGTACACACAATGAATGGATCTGTACCCGACTGAATGGCCTAAATTGTCCTCAAGACACTAGAGAGAAATGGGCAGTTTTAGGGAAAGCTTCATCTCTTCCTGAAGAAGGTGTCTAAAACAGGTCAGATGAATTGGGTTTAGAACTGCCTGCTTCTCTCTATTGACATTCACAAGAGTCTAGACATCAAGCTGAGATAGAGATATCCACACTATATATGTCTAAAGTTAGCTAAGATGAATCCCATCCAATAAGTCTCTGTGCCTCTACCTGCAGGCAAGGAAAGGAATGTGAATAGTGATGGATGAGAGGAGCATTGAACTTCCTGCAAACATTCATCCACTGTTTCTGTGACTGGGCTTCAGCTGCATTCTCATGTATTTGTGCTTTCCGTTAATGCTGCACGACAGTACAAATGCCAGTGGAAGGTGAGTTTCATGCTTGCACACACAAACTTGTGGGAAGAAGATTGTCAATTTTGTCTGGCAGGCCTTTTGCACCAAAACTGATGGCCATATTTACATTCAGCCAGGCTATCTACACGAACTGCTCTGAACTTCTGACCTCTTTAGGCACAATGAAAGATAACAAAGATGAAGGCTGTATATTTTCTTTGACAGAATTATGAAGGCCAGGACATAAGTCATTTAAGCAGAAAGGATTGAACAGGCCATGGGGTGTATTGGCTGCTGCAGAGAAAAGAGCACTCAGACTCCCTTCTGTCAGAGAGCCGGTGGATGCTGCTGATGGAAGCACAGCTATAATCTGCATAGGAACAGAAGCAAGATACTTTCTTGTTGGAGCTGGTGTGTGAGCCAGGGCCAAGTCACCCTCCTAATTCTTCCTGTCATTTCTGAGAGATTTATTTCCCAATGCCTCTGCTGGAGAAATGGGCTCCGTATCTCAGGTCTCACCTTGCCCGTGAATGTATCAGGAGCCGTCCCAGGGGTCAAATTCTTCTCCTGCTCACAATCCAGGCAAGCCCATCATCTTTAAGGGTCTCACAGAAACGTTAATAAGAAGAAAAATATGGCCACCACTGTGTTATTCTGATTTAACTTTTATGGGTGACCAAAGAGTTCTTTTTGATGTATTTTAGGCATGCTTTCTATGAAGCGGAAAAATGTTTAGCCACTTCTCAGCCGCTAGTAACATTTCAAACCCTACCATCAACTACCTGTACGCAATGGATTTTCTTTAAATAACTCATGGCAAATGCTTGACATCTGTTTTCTCCAATTAATTCTAGCAGTCATCATACTTCACTGCATATGTTGAAAGCTTTCAAGGATGATAAGAGCTACCTATAGCATTTCAATCATGGGAGCTTGTATTGCAAACACTACTCCATGAAAGCTCCAGGATAGTTCATTCTGAAATGTCAGTGAGAGAAAACCAAGATGAAACACCTGCTGAATGTGAAAATAATTACCACATAAGTTACGGAGAAGTATTTCAGAATGCTGGCTTTTGATTTTCTTGCAATTATATTCTGGATTAAAAGGAGGCAATTGCTAGGAATAAGGGGCCTAGACAAGCACTCATTCCTGTGGAACTATGAAACAAGAAAGTTCTTCCCTAATGTCAATTCAAAGCAAAACCTAGTAACTGATGGATGAGCACAAGGGAATTAGAAGGCAATAATTTCATTCCTATGTATTTAGAATGATATTATTCCTATGTATTCCTGAGCCTGCCCCCCACTGCCACCTCCCAAAATGCCCTGTGGCCATCATACTCTGAGATGAGAAACTGCTCCAGAAAAACAAGTTGTCAGAGAGTGTGCCTGTGTCAGTGCTGATCAGGCCCATCCCTGCTCCCATTTCTGCACAGTGGATTTGGTTGTTGTCCCCTTGTTTCCCCCCACACGCCTGTCTGCCATTTGCCATTGTGCTCTTGCAGCCTGGAGTTTCCCAGTGACCTGGGGTTGACAGCAAACTGCAGGCTCTGCCAGAGGCAACAATAATCACTCTAACTGACAAAACAACACAAAAATCAGCATTCATAAAATGATCTGATGCTGTTCTCTGAAGAGGAGTGTACCCTTCAACATCACCTTTTGCTTGCCTCTAATCACCCCTCACATGTTTTGTAAACAGAACAGCAGAGACCACTTAGATAACACGTTAATGAGTAAAAGAGCTTGCTGACATCCTTTTGGGGAAAAATGTCCAAGCGCTGCATAAACCTTATTAACTGCAAGTGATTGGAAATTCTCCTCACGCATCGTGTGTAGAACCACACCAGTCACCTGGCAGTGCCCCACAAGCCCCGGTACCCCCAGACCCCCACCACTGCCAGCAGCAGGACTGGGGTGAGGCCGCGAGGGGCTGCATCCTGAGCTCTGCTGTGGGGAGCAGGGAGGAGGAAGCAGGAGGAAAGTCCCAGCTCCCCACTCTGTGCCAGCCCGTGGCACGGCACTGCCTTGGTCCCAGCTCCCCACTCTGTGCCAGCCCGTGGCACGGCACTGCCTTGCTGCCCAGGCGGGACTCAGGTGGCATTTAGGCACTGCACAACCCAGCACTTGCAGCTGCTGAGCAAAAACCCTCCTCTGTCAGTCCTTAAGACCCTCACGTCTATGTTGGTGAGCCGTAACTCCTCAGTGCTCTGCACGTGGTGTAGCACAGGCTTCGTGCTTTGCTCTGGGGTCTCTGGTATTCTGTGGTTTATCTCAGGCACACTGAAGTCAGAGCTGGAAATCAGCGTGAGGGAAAGGCACAAGTTGCTAATATTTGTTGGCTTTTTCCCCTTGCAAAATGCTTATAGTGCCCATTTCCATGTCAACACATTGCAAAGTGTCCTCTCAATGTTAAGTATCCGATAATGGCAACAAAACCCAGGAAAGATAACATGTTACATGGATACACAGTAAATCAGACAATTTAATGAATTCATAACCTTTCATTTTATTTCCTTCCTGTGAGATAATTTTAGCCAGTGTCAATGGGATTTGTAGGAAGGGGGAATGAATAGTGATCCTACCTCAACCAATAAAACAAAATCCTAATTTTCTGTCTTTTATCTTTTCCCATTCTTTTGTGCGCCTCTTTGGCCTTGTCAAAACATATCGTTCAGTTAGAGACTAAAAATATTTTCCCATCGATTGGGGTTATTGATTTTTTTTAATCTGTACTTTGGCTTAGAGAGCTCGGGTGAAGGGTGAAAGTTCACCGGCTTAGTCCGCTGTTTTATCTGGACAGCAGAAGAATGTATTGGCAGCAGATTTGATTTACCTTGTTGGTCAGCTGTAGTCACTCCAAGCTCTGCAGACAAGCAGCAGGCATATTTTGCTGTCTATTTCATTGTACACTGAACTTCTTGAAGGTCCAACCTCTCTATTGATTTATCTCTCAATTTCCAGTGGCCTATGTTTCCATTCTTATTAACATAAATGTATCAGAAATCAGATTCCCTCTCAAAGATATATTGATCATTTATGAGCTTTGAAAAAAGTCTGACATGTGATGCCATGTATTTCAATCATTCAGTAGGGTCCACAAGACTGATACATACTGAGTAATAAACAAATGGAGAAAAAAGTAGAAAAAATGGTGTATATCATGGTGCTGTTATAGAATATATTTGGATATATCTGGTGTTGATATTGAAAATCTTTTTCATACTAAAAAAAAATTGGTTGTTGTAACAAATATTTGTCTAAATGTTCAAGAGTCCTGGTAGAATTGCTGCTAAATTATTTTTGAACAAATTTAAAATAAACTCTTATGAAATTATGATTTTATTGTGAAAAATAAATTGTCCCACATAGTGAAAAATATTTGTATTTTTTTCTATTCTTTCTGTAGATGCATTGAACAGGTTAAGCCTTTTTTTGACAAAATTTGCTAGTTTAAAGCTTTCCATATAATACCTGTTACATAGGTGGCTTGTATATAAATACATTAAGGGCAAAGTTCTTGTCCTAGAAAATGATTTTTGGAAGATGTCATCAGACAAGTTCTTGTACCTACCCAGTATCTCTAAGTCACAGTGAGTCCTGCTCTTCCAGATCCTGGGGAACCCTTGAGAGCAGAGCCAATGAGAAAACGGAGGTGGGAAGGGAAAAGGTGGGGGAATCCTTTTCCTCTGCAGAAAAGCTTTTCCTGTACTTGTAGAAAGAATGTCTGACTAAAACCATTAAACCACAGTTTTCTGGCCTGCTGCAACTGCAAACACTAAGTGAGGACATTTAGCAGGCTCCCTGAATACTGTCTGGTGAATGAGTGCTGCAAATAGATGCATAGATTCAAATATAATTTTGATGATTTCTAGATTTCTTGGACAAATTCAAATTCATTTGGTATCTAAAATATTCATAAGGTAACTCTAAAGGAGGTCTAAATTACTGCAATACCAATCTGTCCTTGGAGGTCATTGGGTTTGCTGTCCCTTCCAAACACTTGTTCTTAAAGGCAGAAACAATCCTTTGGCCAGCAGTCCTTTGGTCCAGGACTGACTTGATCACAACTACCTGAAACACTTTCTACAGCTCTGAGTGCCCTTTCCCTGGCCATCCACATCCCTCCAACAGCCTGTGGATAGCACTGCTCGGCAGTACAGACAATGTTTCTGTAGATACCTACTTAATTGGAGGGTTTCATTCTTCATTTGAAGTGAATCTCTGCAACAGGTCAGAAGTCTTAGGGCTTCTGGGCCAAATCCTTTGAGGGCCAAATGATCTTTATTTTGCTATTTCTTCAGTAGCAGCCTCCCTCTTTTCAGTTTGCCAGGTGCTTTTAGTGTGCCTGCTGGATGAGGGACGGGGAAGAAAAAGGGAAGCTTCCCTTTGCTGTAGGCAGCAAGTATGTGCAGGCTCAGGGCTAATTCACGTGAAAGTTTATTTTGCTACAGCCTCTTCTGGGGGAAGGGAGAAGTGAGGAGAGGTATTTTCCTCTCCCCAGCCATTACTTTCTCAGAGGCAGTGAAGCAAAAGGAGCTTTCCAGGAAGGATTTGAATAAAGGGCATTGTGACATTGTGGATGACAAGTAAATGCTCGTGCAGTGAGCAATGTCAGTTCTCCATCATCTTTGTGGCTGGATACATCCTGGAGGGCTCTCTCAGACAAAATGCATTTCCCATCACAAACCAGCTTCCTGCATTCTGGATGGTTTCTAGCTCTGGCACCAAATGCTCCAAATCTCTGGTGTCAGTTTTATTTTAGGTTTTACTTTTGCCAGCAGAGCTATGTTCTTGAATTTGACTTTGCTCCACATTCCAAACAAACATGCAGACTGCCTTTTCCTACTCTCTGTCTCCCCTTGGACTTCCAAGAACAGAGAGATGCCTGAATATTGTCCTGTCTCATTCCCTGTGGGCTTTTCTGCATGGCTCATCCCACAACAGCTGGAACCACAGACTGGGCTTCCTTCTCTGCCACTTGCTATCGTGCCTTTCTATGTGCTTGCTTTCACACAGATTGGTTTCTGGTGGCTTGTGTTGCTGGTTTGTTGTCTGGTTTTTTTCTGTCTTGCATGTAAAGGGAACAGCTGGAAAAGGCATTTTTTCTATGAGTAGAAGAATCGTATCAATATTGCATAATCTATCTCCATTTTCAGTAAGTCTTCATTAGACAGCCATACAGGGATCCCCAGGTGACATATAATAAAGCCCCTTTCCATGACAGAAATGTACCCATTAACAAATTTTACATTTTCCTTTCTTCCGTTGCTCACCACAGAAGCAATTTCAGTAAGAGCCTGATTAAGCCTTTGCAGGACTGGAACATACGCTGTCAATGGAAGTACTGCCGAGACTAAAGGAATGAGTTACTGGGCCTTTTCTGGCTCTGAAAATTACTTAGAAAAATTCAGTAACTAGACACAACGGACACTATTCTGTTTAGCAGTTCTGCCCCTAAATTTCAATCTCTTTGTTACCTAGAGTAGATAAGATACAGCAATGATTGTTCAAACATACTGTATCAGAGACCTTTGCACAGAGTACTGCCACTGCAAAAACAATCAGTACCTGCAAAAGCTGTTTGCTTTGCCTAGGAAACCACAGGAGCTGGACATGGAGACTCACACCAGGCCAGACAATACGACTGCCTGGTACCTCAGAAGATAGTGTATTCCATTATTGTACTATATGATCCTAAATACTGTCATAAACTGCTAATATACTAATGTGTTCAGAGTCTATTGATTGGTACTGGCAATAGTATTCTGGGTTAGTCTAACTCATTTGTAATACTGCATATAAGCAGAATTTTTTGAAGCACGTGGCGTGTAGGAAAAGGGATTCCACACATGCTTTATCTTATCATTGCAGCATTAACACTACAGTTTCTTTTATAGTGTACTGAAAATAATTTTATTTCTAAATCTCCTTACTCTCTTCAAGCATTTGGGACACCATACAAAATTCCAGAAATAATCTAAAATGCATTGAAAATTATATTAAAGAGCCACAGCCTGAAAGTTTTAATAAAAACCTGATCAAGGGTGTCAAGGGGCAAGAGATGTTATTCATATAGGGTCAATAAAAATATAACTGAACACACAGTTAAAATGTTCTGAATATTTTTAAGACAAGGAGACAGAGATTGAGGGAGACCTGGAAAAGAAGAGGCATATTGGGCTCCCTTAATGAAATGCTTTGGCTGGAAGAGGGGCAGCAGGGAGGGCTGCAGGCCGCATCTGCACAGGGCCTGGGGGTCCTCACCGTTGCCACGGTAGGATGCAACTGGCACTGGGGGCAGTTCCCAGGGGCCCTAATTCTCCTCTTGCCACCCAGGCTGGTGCAAGAGCATGTGTGCTGCTTCCACAGGGCTGAGCTCGCCAGGGCCCAGTGCCCCGGACGCTTTCCCAGGTCAGTGTCCCGCTGGCAGCCAGGGACAGCCTCGGACACGAGGCAGGACATCAGCAGGAGTGCCCTACTGCCAGCGGCGTGCCCGTGGAGGCGGCTGCCTGCATGGCTGGTTTGTCAGCGAGGAAGAGCTGGCATTCAGGCAGGGTTTTTAGTGCTCCAGGTCTGAGAAGTGCAAGCACTGTCTGTTGTTACCAGCAGTGGGTCAGCCTCAGGCTGGAGCTCCCCATGCCCTGGGAGCCGGGCACGGCGCAGCAGGGAGCCCGTAAGCAAAGCGTGTGCTGGACTCAGAGTGCCGGCGAGCAGCAGAGAAAGCTGCTGAAACGGGCCCTAATGGAAACCACAGCCACTGAGCCTCATGGCCCTGAGAGCACACGCTGCTGCTGTGCTTCCCAACCAGCTGGTCAGGATGCGGCCTGCAAAAACCACGCACGAGGAGCAGCTTTTGGAAAGCTATGCCTTCCCAAGCATGGCTGCTGTAGGGAGATGTTAGTAAACTAAACACTGTTCCTCTGGAGACGTTAGATTGGACTCGATGACCTGACAGGTCTTTTCCAACCTAATGATTCTATGATTGGAAGGCACAATCTGTTGGGTTTTTGGTTGCTTGAAGTTGCTTGCAGAGCTAACCACACCAAGTGCATTCTGACTAACAGACAGCCCTCAGAGCCTGTGAATGCCCCAGCCACATAATCAACACATATCCATATACAATGGTTTTGTGAAAGAAGATGTTCTTTCCACACAGTAAAGCATGAGCAAGTAAACGTGAGCAGTGATCACAGCACATGGCGTCAGCACTCACACTCAGGTATTATTGATACATATTCTTAATTTTTAGATTGAAGATTGCTTTTATACACTCACTAAAATGTACCACAGAAGGTGTAACTGGTTACACAAGAACTGCAAATGTGTTTCCAGATCGCATTTGATAAGTGTAATTAGATATCGCTGGGTTTACCTTGTATTTTAGCACCTAAGATAATTTACAGTCAGTAACATAAGAACACTATTAAAAAGAAAAGATTTTTCCTAGGAGAACAGGCATGTGCAGCAGGGGTTTGCAGCGTTGCGTGCTGTCAGTCAAAATTTGCTAGCAATGTCATTGAAGGTCAGAGTCCCAATATCTCTGCAATCAAAGCTGACAATGACACATTCACTAGACAGATATAAGGAAGGCACTTCTCCATTAACTGTCTCCAAGAAATAAGTGAAAAATTAAAACTTTTCTTTTAAATATACTGAACATATCGTAACAAAGTAGGTTTGGAATTTCTTTGCTGAAAGAAAATAGCAATGATAAAATGGAAAATGAAGAAATAGCACCTGTCATTTTAACCAGCTGTGGCATACTGTTTTCCAGTGTTTTCTAAGGGTTCACAGCTGTGGAATCAGACCAGTGGAAAAACAATAATGACTAGAGTTGCAGAAGGGAAACTAAACTAACAGGGGCACTAACAGGCGGCAAAAGAGGCTCAAAAGAAAAGAACATAAGTTCTAATTTAATCTACTGATGCAAAACCAGAGATACTCTTTTGTTTCTTCAGCTCACTCTGCGTTTATGGTAAGGGTTTGGTTGGGAGCACAGTGCATTTTAGAAGCAAATTTCCAACCTTTACCACTTACTGCGTATTGGTTCACCTCATTCAGCAGACAGAACTAAGCCAGAAGGGTTTCTGGAGAAGTGCATGACCTGCTTCAGGCACTGATGGCCATTAAGTCCATAGCACCAAACAAGAGCCAATCAGACAAAAATTCCCTGAAAGGCAAGGAGTGAGGGTGTCACATCCTCAGCACCAGACATAGATATGTTCCCATTTCACTGCATCACTTCCTCATGTAGATCACACATTCTCCAGTTTCCATGAGGCTGTCTGGAGTCAAATCTGTGGAGAGAAGCCTGGGCCAAACCATTATTTGACTCTCTCAACTAATCCTAACCCTCATCCTAAACCTAGCCCTACCCCAAACCCAAACCCAGTACTGTGGGTGGTCCAGATCAGAAAGCTGTAGGAGCAGCAAGGTTGGGGCCCTGCCGGAATCACCTCGGCACGCCTATCCCAGCACCAGTGTTCTTGGAGCTGCAGGATGTTAGACTCAAAAATCCCAGACACAGAATGGTGATGAACTTGCCCAAATGCACATATTACCGGGGAGATACTCGTGCCCAGAGCAACCACGTCACACAACGCAGGAAACTGTTAAATGTTAATAACATTTAAGCACTATCATCCGTGTAGATAGAAGATTCCATTACCAATTCCCAGACAAGCCAGTTCTCAAAGGGAAGTTTTGACTTGAAATGAGGTTGAAAACAAATGACTGCAGCAGATGTTCAACCAGGCATCCTCAAGGAAAATCTGAAATGTTTGCCTCCAAGAAAATATTTCTTGGAAAAACACAATTTCCCTTCAAATCCAAGTCCCAATTGAAACATTCTCCATCAGTTGAAACAATAGCATTGAACTGTCATATAGACAGGACAAGAAAACAATGGAGAAACAATGCAGTACCGTGGGATGGAAGTTTCATTACAAATGATGTAGAAACCAGGGTTATTCGCTGGCTCATTCTATGTTCTCATAGCTGTGAAACCAGTACCTGCCTAGGAACTTTTCTACTAGATTGCTACTAGATAGCGGAACCCTGATGCTATCTTTGACTTCACGGACAATTTTTTCCTTCTTGAAACTTGGGATATGTCTGCTAAATTACCATGCCAACAAAGGTTGTCTCTCCCAGGAATCCTACCCCAGGAATGCCAGGAAGTCCCAGGAATAACTTGAACAGTGGAAGTTTGAGCTGTTTCACTAGACTGCCACATTTCATGGCTCTTTTCTCCAGTTCTTAGCCTGTGCATCCTTAGGAATATAGGGCTGGGTTTGATGGTTTCCATCTATGTGCCTTGACCCTTCAGGAGCTTCAGGGGCACTTTCTAATTTTGGATGAGGCCAAGAGAGGCTTTTTTCTACTTCTTATACCTGTCTTTGGTATGTCTTTGGCATCCTTTCCCTAAATCCCTCTCAGAAATCTCAGCCCAGACACATAGTTGGAACAATGTATAAAGCCAGCTCATCTTTTTAATGTTTTTTTCCCCAGTTACTGTAATGATGACCTGCAGCACCTGGGTTCAAATCCTACTGGCCAGGAATATAACATTCACTTTTCATCAAGACCAGATAGGAACATAGTTAAATAAGTAGTTGTATTATAAGCACAGGAATCTCACAGCTGGTTTAATAAAGTTGAATTTCTGATAGAGGAGGGAAGCATTCACAAGGGAAGGAAGAAAATAGAGCAAATATCTTGCAATGGTGAGTTTCACACATCCAGCCCGGGAGTTTGGCACCCAAACAGACGTTTTGAAGAGCTAAATAGTAACATAAATCACCTGACAATTTATTAGGAAGTGATTATATATATTTCAGTAGATGTCACACAATAAAACTGCATTAATTAAAGTGGAATTAATATGCAGCATCTTGCCATATCTAGCAATATATCAAAGGGTAATTTGCAACACGAGTTCTGTCCTCACTGTAGGGCCCCCAGGGCACCCCCTACTTCAGAAACAGTTGTTCGCTTAAGCCTTTCTTGGTTTATTTTTCAGCTGTTGTTAATTTTGGAAGAATATTATGTTTTTTCAAAAAAGACAAAACCAAGAAACACTGTGAGCAGACACTAAAAAGCATGTTGATTTGTGTTCACAATCAGTGGGGATTTAGTTTTGCAGCCAAGGTCTAGTATTAGGAAGAAGTGCTACTTATGGGACACTGAATACTGAATGCAACTTATCTTACTTCAAGTGAAAGTTGTCTACTTCTACCAACAGAGTGGGTGGAGGTTGCAAGTACCTTCTAACTTTCAGTACTGCTAACACTGAGAAGAAAGGAGTGTCCTAAAAAAATAATGAGCTGTGTTGAAAGAATGTGAGGTTCTTAAAATGAATTCATATGGGGAATCTTTTTGTGTGCTTTCTTATTTCTAACCCCCTTAGGGTCGAAGTCCTCCAGTTCTCCATCTTCAACAAAAGGGAAGAGACAGAGGAGAAAGAAGGATGCATTAAATAATAAAACAATAAAATACCAAAAAAGAACTGTACCAATTATTCTGTTTGGATGAAACCTTGTGGCAGCACTGCTTGATCTGCGACAACAGGAAGGAACATGGAAGAAGTAACTCCTCATCATCAACAAAGAAGTTCATTAGAACGAGGAAAACAGTGTGATCCCCTAAGCTGCTTTATCTCTCTCCCTAATTCACTACAAAATTCTGCTAGAACTCTTCTTTGATGGTGAGAAGTTAAGCACTCTGTGCTTCACCTGCTGATAAGTATTCAGGATCAACTTTTGAAATCACAGCAGTGTGAGCACTCTTCTTTGCAGTGATGCCTGCTTTTCTAAATACTCTTTTCCTCATTGCCCTTAAAACTTCTGCCAGGCTTCTGGAACAGAAAAATTCTATTCTTCGATGAGCACAGACATTTCTTCTTAGGAAAATGGGAGCTGCATTCACATGCATCTGGAGGCTCAGTTTGGCTTTTAGCCCAGGGATTAATTTATTTGTAGACGATTTTAGAAATCAGTTCCACTGTCTGAATCTGATTTTCTTTACAGCAAAAACAAGCCCCCTTAAACCAAGAAACCTAATTAGGGTACTCTGTGCCAAAGTAATCAGCACAGCTTCTATGTACTTATAAAATGAATGTTTACATTGCTATATAGGATTTGCAGTGAGGTAGTGTGTGAAGAGTCTCCTGCTGTGCTCGGTACTGTAAAATTCATTTTGTGAATGAGGCAGCTTCTCCCAAAGAATTCAAGGCTTCAGCAGGTGACTTGTTCACTTTTTCTTAGGTGACCTAAAGCCTTTAAGGCCTGGCCTATACACAGAAACATGGAGAGTGTTGTTTGATACTGATTTAATTAAATTGGAGCAACTTTTGCATGAGAGTGTTCATACATTGGTTTAATTTGTGTTGATGAATTTACAAGCATGAACTAAATTTGCATAATCAGTCTTAGTCTGACATAAAAGGGAACAAGCACTAAAATTGCACCAGTTAGCTAAATGGATATAAATTAACCCTGAAGCCCTCTCTGGGCAGAAGGAAGCCTCAGAAATACTATACAGCTGCAGAGAAAAGCATCCAACCAGAGCAATTCTATTTATTACTTAGGGATTAGCAATATAAGATTAAAAAGATGCAAAATCAGTTCAAAAGTATTCCAAAGCTACTCTGCATTGAAAATGACCTATTTGTAAAGGCACACTTTCAAATGCAGGTTTTGGAGCTGCAAGTCAGCTCAGACTGAGCCGTGGCAGGAGTTCCAGAGCAGCTGGCAAAGGCCGTGCTCCTCCACGCGCGTCTGCTCCAGGCAGCACCTCCCGCTCATCCTGGCACAGAGCTGGACCCACCCTGACCACCACCTCGGTGCCTGCCCAGGACAGAGGGATGCAAACAGTGAGACCATTCTCTATCCTGGTCACAGCCACAAAAGAGTTCGTCTCAGAGGTCGTACAGCAACAGAGTTCTGATCAGGTGCGTGCCCAGATGTTTGAACTTCACATTCAGTGGAGACTCATCCACACCACACAGCTTTTATAGTAATTAAAAATCCGAATCAAATCATACTCATTTCACCAGCAAGTCCCAAAGGAACAGTATAAAGTAACAGTAGGACAAAAACGGAGAGAATGACTATTACAGTACTTAGACTGTAGGGAAAGATGTAAATTACAAATAATGAAGGAGAAGTACTGCAGAGATCTATAATCTCTGTATGAAGATCAACAATAGGCTTTTGAAATGCTAAAAAATTACACCCATGACAAGGCAATGTCACCGTGGGAGAGGAAAACTAGTGCCAAATCATTTGTCAGAAAGGTAAGAAGAATTTGATCATCTCTCCAGCTGGGGCAGTGGTTATTTTTTTTTTAAATTGCAATTTGCAAGGCTCTGGATGGAGCTGGGCAATTACTACAAAAAAGAGTAGTTTGACAACAATTGTTCAAATTAAGAAAGATGTCAATTTTAAGGCTGGAGCATGCATTTTATCTTGTGTGGCCATCTGAATTGCTTATGGGATATTTTCTTTTGGTGTTAAGGGAAATAATTTTTGATAATCACATGGGTGCACTTGTTTTGAGTATGTGTATACCCATCTCGAACACCACTCACCCTCCCACCCCACCCTTCTGCTGAATATTTTCAGGTATCTGATCAGAGATCAAGAAGGATGTTCTATGTCAGAGCTGACCAAATAGACACTGTTAATAAGTTACAAAACAACGAATACTCAATGTTTAGTCAAAAAGATCAACTTGAAGACTAAAATAACTGGCACACTTGTCAAAACAGGACTGTTCAATGATAGTTGACAAACAGAAACAGAGCAAATAACGCTACCCCATCTTTTGCTATGAAGTTTGTGCCCTCTAATTTCTCAAGCCAATTCAAACCAACCACTTCCATATCAAATGTGTCTGATGGACAGCCTCAGAGCTGAGGTAATGTGATTTGTTATCTGTCAAATACTGCACATTTGCTGTGAACGTTATGGATTTTAAATTTTTTTTTTAATTAATGTACTTCAAATGTATTCTATTAAGAATCTCTGGAACAGTCTTCTTTATTCACAGAAAAAAAAGACTTTATGTCAGTGTGGGCTGCTCACAGGGACTTTAAAGTGCCTCAGTTTTCAGAAGGTGCAAAACTCCTGCTGAGGGCACCAGCTTGGCTCCCTCAGTATCTCAGCACCCTCCAGTACTCTAATGCCAACACCTTCAACAACCAATGCAGAAAATACTGTGATTTATGTGCATGAGAAACTGTATTCCAACACTATTTATTTCATATAAGCCAACAAACTGTCATGGAAGCAGTTCACTTCTACACTTTGGTGATCTAGGTTAGTGCCAGCCCATGAAGTTGCACATTCTGATGTCAGTCCTGAAACCTCTTGGTCATCTTCAAGGATACTTATTAAAAAAAAAGCACAAAATATTAACACTGGATGAGTACCAGCTTCCTGTGGGCAAATGTCCTTCATCAGTATTGCACAAGACACATGTTCATAGCTGGGATTCACAGCTGGTTGACATTTGTTCATCTCTACAAAGTCTCAAAGCAGGGAAGTTGTTTTGCCATAAGGGAAGGACAGTCCCTTCTCTCCATCCACGTGCTTTACATTTCATTTTCCGAACCTGTTTACTTTTCCCCCTTACTTTACATTCTTTCCCTTTCTGCTAGCATGTATTTTGGTGTGAGAAGGATCATCGCCTCCTTTTCAGGAGACACAACATATTCTGCCATCAGCATCCTAGAGGAGTACCTGTGTCTGTGTATCACAGTCATTTACTCCACACGTTGGCTGGATCCCCCATCTCTGATGGGTTTTCCCTTTCCTTCATCTATCTGTCACAATACCTTGGAAAACATTGCTATTCAGGCAGTCAGACTGAAGATACGAAGTTTATTTTACAATCGAACTTGCTTTAGCTGAATATTCTGAGCACTTTCTTCCATCTGAGAGAGTTCATGATCTCTGCTCCCTAACTGTTGACATTTACCTGCCCTTTCTTTCATTCCCAGCTCTCTTTCTGTCATTATGATTCTGATTCCAGAATGACCTATTACCATTTGTCTTTTATTCCTGCACACTTTAGGAATGACACCTTTTATGCTGCTGTCTGGGTACCTTTCACACTCCTCTCAAGCCTTACTCAACTCAGCCAGCTCTTTATGCGTAGCCGGTCAGCAGTGCAGCTCGCTCTGCCTCCCCACACAGCCTCCTCAGCAACCGAGGGTGTGCACTCCCCTGCTGCTTCTGGGCCTCTCAAAGGACAGCATCAATCAGATGCCAGTTTCGCAGTGGGTTGAGGTCAGGCTCACATCTCCCTCTGTGGGCTGGGGGGAAACCTCGGCCCCGTGGAGGGGTACACAGGAGCATCGAGCAATGGTAAATGCTGGGACCGTCATTCTGACTATAGGCAGTGTCAAAGTAACGAGTCCTGACTTCTCTGCTCTTTTAGAAAAGGGACCGAGGGAGAATCCATCCTCTCCTTCTGACACTCCAGTCTCTACAGAAATATCTAAGGTGGTTTTAAAGAGAGCTGGGGAACAGCGGTCAAGGCCACCCAGAGCTGCACACTGTGGAGTCACTGGTGGAGAAAGAAAGAGCCTTTTTGTTTAAGTACAAATTTTAAACTATGGCTGCAGCAAATGAAGGGTGAAAATGCATTAGGTAAGGTTAACAAGTTTGCTTGACTCAGCTAATCAATAACTAAGTAAAGAAGGTTCTCTAACCATGAAGAAAACATATTTATTCACTTGCAAAGGAATGGGGAGGTGCTTTCCATGATGCTCTGTATACAAAAGTCTTTGGACCTCGTTCATATTAAGCTTGTATTATGTATAGGCTTATATTAAGCTGCACCCCGATAATCTCAGTATGGTAACTGATGACAGCCTTCTCAGTGCTCAGTTAAAACAGAGCAGATATGTCTAAGAGCAAATGAGCTAAACTGCACAGAGCACACTTCTGTAACTGTTCTTGAGCTGTTTTTTTCTGCACAGCTCATTAGCTATCCAGCACTGCAAAATGCAGGTATTCTTTGCTCCTATTACAGTTGTAATTGAGAGCTTATGATGCAGCACTGCTCTGGAAAAGAATTCAACAGCCTTCTCCTCATGGCGTCAGGATAGTGGGGTGCTAATTTTTTGCCCTTACAAAATCCATTTCTCTGTACTTTTTTTTAATATATATTTTTGATACATGATTCTCCAAGAGCTTAATATCCTAATGTGCCTTTTACAGAGGAGGAGAATCAGTCAATGACTAAGTAATCTGCCTAAGATCACAGAGGAAGGCTGTGGCAGCATCACACAGAGACCTGAGGTCTCCAGAATCCTATTACTGTGCTCTAACCCCAAGACCATCCTGTCTTTCTTAAAAGCTTTACTATTACATTCAAGTATGCAGAGACTCGGATGGTAACAAAACCAAGAGGCACAAACAAACTCAGCATGACAGTGACTGCAAATACCCTGAAACAATAGAAAAGCAAACAGATAAAGTTATTCCAGTTTGAACTATATTTGGAAAGTACATTCTAATATAATGAACTTATATCTCTTTTACAACTACCAGCTCATTAGTCAAGGGACTAAAACATTCCTGAAAACATAGGCAAGTGCTCTTTACTACCCAGGGGAGCATGATCCTCCTTTGTGAGAACTTACTATTTTAAATGTGCATTATGTCCATGATCTTACAGGTAAAATCTGCTGGAAGTAAGAATAGTGTTTCCCCTTTAAGACATCTCTCTTTCCCTGTGATAAGTCTGTCCATCATCAAAGAACTGATAAAAGGGCAAAAGCAAAGGTCACTGATCAGAAGTTACACAGCCATGCAGCAGAAATGGTTCTGGAAACACATGAAGTTATTCTCAACCTTGTCATCAGTATCACAGACAGACATTGCAAAAGCTGACCCCACTGCTCAGAAGGACTCTGGCCACACAGGGGCTTCTGCATGGGGGGAACTCTGCTATTCATTTTATGAATCGACAAAAAAACACGTGTGAGCTGTTTTGTAATGTTGCAGACACATTATTATAATTCCATGCCTTCCCAAATTATGCCCTTAGGCGATTTGTTCTGTTGGTCAGTCAGAGTCAGTCCTCTGAAGTGATTTTATGTCACCTGAAATCCCCACTTAGAGTGGAAGCAGGAGGATGTGTGCAGGACAGCAGGAAGTTAGGTAAAAAACAGCTGGAGATAAAAGGGCATAAATAGCAGATAGAAGAGAGCCTTTCAGGAAGGCCACAATACCTCTGCTTGAGTACCTCTGGAAAATTTCCTTCTACTTCCAAATGTCCAGAATAGTGGATAAAGTCCAGCCAAGGGATTTCACAGTGTAATCAAGCAGTCACGTCAGAATATAATCAGTTAAGAGATTGTTTCATATACACCTGCTAGACTACATTATTTATCATACCCGGAAGGCTCTGCATGACTTGCTGTCTTTCATCACAATTCATCGTCTGTGGCAGGTGACTACCATGGAAGAAAGAACAGAAGATTCTCAGAACAACTCAACCAGTCACCACCTACTCGGTCTGGAGCTGCACTTGCGGCAGCAGGGTTTCTTACAAGGCTTTGAGCTGAGAACTGCAGTCCCGTTATTCTGCACACTAAAAGCAGCAAGCACAGCTCATACTTTAAATGTTTCATATTTGAGGCTATTCTTACATTTAGGGAAGGAAAGGAAATTGAAGTTTGAGCTTCTTAGGATCATAGTACGAAAGGTATTTTATTTCAGGGAATTATCTTTTTGTGTGACTAATGTTTGATCATTTGACCGCTCTCTGGAATTGAAGGTAGGGCATTTTGAGATGTTATTGTACTGCTAAGTGCAATAAAAGCTGCAGAGAAAGTAGCTAAACACCCTGAGGAAAGCAAACACACAGCTAATGACACACAGCAACTGCTCTACTTTGAGGATTTACTGGGACAAACAGTTACAACCAGAAGCAGAGTTTATGACACTGAAGAGCCTGATCAGCTTCAAACACATCTTGTTCAGTCACATTTACCTAAAAGAGCATTTCTGGCTCATAAAAAGTTCTTCATCAACTTAGCTGGGAACATGGAGGGAAATAAGAAATACTGCCTTGAATAAGGGTTTGTTTCTGGGAGTCTGTGGTTCAGTGCCTCTGAAAAGACCAAAGCAAACGGTAAGTAGTATGTCTCTTTCTCTTTTTTTTCCCCCCACATTGTATTTTACCACCCTACATTTGTTTCAAGGTTTACCAGGGGTTTGAATTAAATCCATCCAAAGGAAGACTTGATATTCAAGGCTGCCCCTTGGCAAAGGGGAGTTCTGCATTCATTAATATTGCCTTGGGATGAAGGAAGAACAGGAGAGCCCTGATTGACCTTAGACATTTATAAAGGTAATCTAATTTGTGCTCGTTTGCTACTTTTTCATTAAAGCCACTCCTGGAATGTTTCTTATCACGAGTTCCCTTTCCCCTGAGAAAAGTTTCAACAAATAGACCAAATCCAGCACAGAGTTGGCCCAGCAGCTGACTCAAGTGGTGTGGAAATGCAGACTTGAAGAAAGTTACTGCATTCTAACCTGCAGAATTAGGAAGGTAAAATCAGAACCAGGAAAGGCTACAGTCAAACAAGTCAATCTGCAGCCAGTACATGGCTCATATCACATCCACATGCAAGTGACTACAGCTTATCAAGGACTAAGTATGTGCTGTTCATGCAGGTCAGCAGCCCATTTCACAGCTGGAACATTTTAAGAACCACTGTCCATTTGTGCACACACAGAGGGTAGAGAAGTAAATCTAGTCCTCAGTACTGAAGCTTTCTCACAGTCACACAGTTGAAGACATAATTCCAGAACAAGGTGATGCCAATGACGAAGAGAAACGTTGCAGTTCTCAGAAACACTACTGCTACTTGTCAGGAACATTCTTTTTTCCCTGACTTAGAGTATATTTGTTACACCACAGATTAACTGCATCCATTTAGGGAAGAAATGGCCTTGAATCATTGTTCCATCTTAGGAACCACAGGTGATGTTGTACACAGTCTGTTTACAACCTCAGGGTTAGTGAAAATGAAACCAAACTAAGAAAACACCAACCATTGACCAGAACGAGCCCCACCAACATTTCCTTCTTTAATCTCTTAACCAAACAATACAACACATGACAGCACAATGGTGAGGATGAAGTTTCACAGCCTGCTGAGAATGCCACTTTTTGATTAGAAAGAAATAAAAGAATGTTTTGCTTATCCGATTTGCATATTGCACATTAAATAAGCCCTGCAAGGTACCGTGCTTCAAAATGGACTTATTTTTAAAGAAATGTAGATTAATAATCCTCCTTGCTTAAAAAATGAGCTTCAATATTTGTGTGAATCGTAGAGTGAAAAAAATCAATGTGCTATCGACTGCTGGGGATGATCACATTCATTTTGCCCTTTGTGGTTGGTGAAATCCATGCTGCAATTACAGAGACAGGCTGGCAGCAAAGAGCCTCAGTTGGGCTTTCAGCTCCACATTAATCCAAAACTCACCATTTTAATGCAGATATAGATTGCCACGAGTCAATAGCTGACTACTTGAATTGTGAAGTAGCAGTTCCATGCTATATTGGCAGCACTGGCTGTTACAGTATCTTCAAGTATTTTGAAATTTCAAAGTGTTACTCCATGAAAGTGAAGAGCGTAACTGACACCACATCAGAAGGGGCTGCAGCGTTAATGCTCTTATCATCAACGCTAGAATCTACAATGAAGACATAACACCACAAATAATCTTAAAGTAGATCAAAAGTAGACTTTTCTTAGGATAAAAAACGAATGTATCCATTCACGTTTTAATGCCCTGATGCATTATCTCACAAAGAACCCCAAGTGTTGAATTTTTATAATAGAGTTCCTAATTCTCTCGTTTGTGCTCTTCCAAACACAGATGACTTCACCAGAGAGTTCACTCTGCATTTACAATCTGGCAAGTGAGGTCAGAATTTGGCTTTGAGTAGCAATTCCCTTTTCAGCAACCTGTCTGTAACTAGGAACTGAATTCTGCCACTAAATTTGTGTGAATAATAGGGGAATCCACTGAGTGATCAGTGTCTCCTCTGCAGCACACCAGGTGTAGGGTGAACTTAGGACTCTATTTTATGTACAGCAACTACTTTCTTGTATAATCCCATGATACCGACCTCTTTCTACCACAGCCCCGTGCCAGGGTGAAAGGAGCACTGACAGACCCACGCCGCACTGCTACAGCTGTCATTCATGGCGCACGAAGCAAACGCAGTTCGAAACCTACTGAGCCTGGTGGAAATGCTTCCATTGATTTTACTGAGCTGTGCTTGTGTGGCTGCAGGCAGCTCCACCGCACAGGCGAGCACCAGAGCTGGGCTGGGGAGGAGCTGGCTGCTGTGGGCCAGAGCTGGATCTCGGAGCAGGCGGGCTGCGTGTGTCCTGCCACCCTGCCCAGCAGCCAGGCTCTGCAGACCCGAGAGTCACCGTGCCATTTCTGTCTCGTGTTCTCTGTTAATCTCAGAACTGATTAAATATTTACAAATTTCCCAGCTACTGCATGATGGTGGCATTTAGGGATAATCTTTCAGGTTTGATGTTGATCACCTTTACCTCATTCACACATACAACCGTTGTCTGTGCTACAGGTAGGAACAAGAGAGGTGTATTCTGAGGCTGAGCAGCAACCTCAACTTTGTCAGATGCAGAAAGATGTGCACACTCATTTTTGTTACCAGGGTAACCTGTGAACTCAGCAAGATCTCTTAGCACACGTAATACTATCAATAATAAAAGTAATTAAATAGGTAATATATAGAGAGTAGGCCCAGGTATTTTGCTGCGAAATCAGGTGTGTGCAATCCAAAGCAGCCATTTTCCTTTGTTCACATCTGAAATACAGTCCCATTTGATGCTGGGAAGCCTTCCTGTGGTTTAGACTCTTAACAACGAGTCATGAGCAGAGAATGCACCTGTAAGACTTTGTGGAGGATTTCAAAAGAAAGAGGATCCACCCTGGTGTTACATATTGATATTCTGTGTAGCTTTTCTTAGCACACCTGATAACACCTTAACAGTTTGCCTTAAAAACATTATGAGATTTGAGAAGGGTCTTAACTCTGCCTGCAGAAAAAAATACCAGTTCTTGCCACTGACCTGTGGTTGAGGGTTCTTACGCCTGGAAGTCTCATTAAGTACAAAATTTGATATAGCGTGGAAACTAAAATTATTTATATCTCAGTTATAAACAGACTCACGTTATGTTGTGAAACAAACAACCACAGTTTTTCACGTTTTTGATTGCATAGAAAGAAGTGAGATTTCAAATGTTTTTCTTCTGATTTCCTCAATAAAACATAAGGTTTCCAAAAAGATTAGAGTTTATCTCTACTATAATGGACAACATAACAGAAATTTTATTAGTAGCAAGAATCAGAATAACAGGTTTCACTGAACACGACGGGAAGAGAGAAGGACATGCATTTGCATGGTCAGGCTAGGGGTCTTCCATAGGAAGACTTTGATTAGCTGAGACAGCACAAATTCTTAAAATTTTCAGAGTCAGGTCCTTTCCTTGTGAAATTGCTGTGATCTAAAATGCCAGACAGAAAGAGGTGTCGGCCACAACAATTCAACATCAGTTAGGATATTAATAAGCAAATGGAAAAAGTGCTTCAAACCAACAGGAAGAGTTGCCTTGACCTTCCTACCTGAGTAGTTTTAATCAATTATGAGGAATTGGACTTACAGTGGAGTGCATAATGATAGCCATTATGTGGAAACCCTAAAATTAGACCCTGTTTTTGCAGCCTGTAAAAACAAACGACGAAGTCTGTCCCAAGCAGCCAGAAATCTGAACAGAAAGCACCGGCAGTAGGGACGAGGTGTTGAATGCACAACCCAGCCGAGCTCCAGCACCCAGCTGAGGTTACCTGTCCCTGTTTTGTTTGGGAGGGTGCTGCGAGCTGTAGGTGAGGTAGGGACAGCACACGGAGTGGAGGGAACTGGGCCTGGCTCACGACTCACGCAGTGGCAAAGCAGCGGCAGTGAAGAGGCAGAAAATGCCTGAACTGAACCCAGCCCAGGGCACTGCTGCTCCAGCTCCTTTGTGCCCCTGGCTGGATCCTCTCCACATTTTCTTTCTTTCTTTCTGAGGACTATTTTGGAGATATTGGTTTGTTTTTCCCAGTTGTGGCTTCCCATCTTTGAGGAGGTCAATCCCCTGGGAGGGCACCAGCCTGCCGTTCCCGGTGCCTGCCAGGGACAGAGCTTCCCCCCATACCGACTTTCTCCTAATTTTCATTGTGCTTGTACTGCTTCAGCTATCACTTTTTCAGACCATCCAGCCTGAGGTTGATTTTAAGACATTTAGGGAAACTTTGTACTCCAAGAAAGTTAATTTTGAACAGTTCAGGAGAAGTAAGCCTGCCTTTAACAATCTCCACCTGGAATAAGAAAAACTTAATAAATTCTTTGTGTTTACTGCATTTACACAAGGCCCCAGACTATGGATTACCTTTTTATTACTCCTTGTTGTAAGTTTTTTTTTCCTCTATTATTAGTTTTTTTTTTAAAAAAAAAACAAAACAGTGGCAAGAGGAGAAAATTGTTATCTTCCCTGTGGACATTTACAGGCTTTTGAATGAAAGTTTGGTTACAGATTTGTTCTCTGCGGAAGCATGAAATAGTTTTCCCTTACAGAGCTCGTGTGCCCCATATCTCAACAGAAGAACTTTCCCAATGACCTGGCAACAGCTCTGCAACAGAAACAGGGACATGTCTGAGAGCCCGGAGTATCTGCTTCACTGCCAAAAAATCACCAAAGAATGGATGCACACACACACACACAAATACATGTTCCTGCATAGGAGATCCCATGTGCACTTCTTCATAGACAATCCACAGACAGTGGCTTTTTTTCACTATTTTTAGCTGCAATTCTCTGTCCAGCAGTGAGCGGAATTTTCCAGTGTTGCTTAATGTTGAAATAATGAACTTTGGCAAATCTAAATCAACCGAGAGCAAACTGCAAATACGAGACCCTGTAGCTTAGGTGGCAGTTTGGGTCATTGCATCATTGGGGCTGAGCTGTCCTTACACCACTGAGGACAGAGAGAGAAATCCTGCTGGACCCCAGGGTCATGATCTAGTTTCTCTCTTTCTACCTCCTTTGTCCTATCTTCCTAACTTGGTACTATCATTTTGTGTTCTGCCCCTCTCCATACATTAGTGCACGACTCGCTGTAATGCTGTAGGCAGTGATCTTTTTCAGGGGAAAAATTTTGTATTTTCTAAACTAAACATAATTCCTTATCAGCATACAGAGTCTGCATTTCAAGAATACTTGGAGTTAAGGAATGGTCCAGTACAGACCAATCACAAAAGGCAATGAATTTTCTCTCTGTGGTCATTATGGAGTGAGCAGGAAGAGACAGTACACTGGAGTATGGGCCCACAGAAATGCCCAGAAATAGAAAGCTCTGCCCAGGGAGAAGTCAACTGACATGCAATCAACCAGGTATTCTGAAGAAGACAGAAATAAAACCAGTTAGGAAAAACAGGGCTAAGGGAGGGAAAGTACAGCAATTCTTAACCCCCTTTTAGAATCAAAAGAGCAGTGAGCTGACTGAATTCACAAATTCACAGAGCTCGAATGTTGCTGCCCAAGCAAGACGAGGTACAAAAGGAAATCCTCCTATGAAATGGAAAGGCAGTTCCTCTCTATGCCACAAAAGAAGCTTTGAAAGCTGAGAATCCAGGTGTTAATCTTCCTGCTACTATTTCTCTATTCCAATGGTTATTTCCATTAGAGCATATGCATGAGCAAAACTAACCCACCAAAAGTACAGGCAAAAAACTCCCCTCACCCTTCAATGCCTCAATAACAACTGCCTGAGGTTTTAGACAGAGTAGACTTGTAACAGGTAACAAAATTTATCGCTGAACTAAAAAACATAACCCCAGTGAAAAAGACTGGATGGTAAAAAGCACACAGCATCAATCTCATATGTTAATCCTCATCTGATTTAAACATTTATTTTAATCTAAGTCCTTCTATTTTCTCTAAAATTAATATTTTCAGAGCCAATGGACCTGCAGTTACTGTGTCTGTCACCGAGTTATTCAAACATATCACTACAGCATTAGAATACATTCCATACACTGACTATTCATAAAATTCCCATGTTTAATTTGAAATTTTATTATTCCCTTAAAAGAACGTAAGGGCTCCAGCCCTGCACACTCGACAGAAGTTCTGCCACCATTTACCCTCAGCCATCTCCAGGTTCAGAATTGGCAGCCTGCTGGAGAGCCTTTCCAAGCGGGGAGAAAGTTCTGTGTAATGAATTCCTGTGTCTGTGCCTGTTCATAAGTCTCTGACTAAGCATTTAGGACCAAAAATATGGGTATTTATCACTACAGATTGTTTATGTGTGGTGCAATTGGTCTAGACAGCAAAGTTGGGCTGAATTTCCCTGGATTCTGGAAAATGTAGAATTCAAGGGTTGATTTCAAGTAATTCACAAGTCAGCAGCCACCCCTCAGGTGTTTATGTGTTTTCTTGCTATGTGTCAGCAATACAGAAATTCAAAGTAGAAACTTTCTTACCTACCAATTTACAGACAAACCTTAACATTTACAGAAAACAAATGCAAAAAAATTGTTTCATCGGAATAAAGGAGATTCACACTTGACAGCACATTCATTACAATTGAAAAAATTGCAGTATTACAATACTGGTAATTCAGTTGCTCCTGAGCCTCTTAATGTGATGATAACCTGCTTCATTAAAAAAAAATAAATTTTTGCTTCTTAAATGAGGTATGAGGAAAGGGGAAATACAGAGATAAGTAAATATATTTCTAACTGAGAATACAAAAGGACCTAAATGTATCTGCACTAGAACTCAATATGAATTTGTTCCCCATTTTCAGTGTTGCAGACCTCATTTGCATCCTAAATCAGAATGAAACGCTGTAAAAGTTTTTTTGAACCAAAAACCTAAGAAAAAGTTCACCTTATGCCAACAGAATATTTTGTTTTCATATGTTCAAAATGCCACCATTTTGCTTTTAGAATTTTTGACCTTCTTTTGTTATAAATTAAATTCCAAAAGGAAACATAATAAAACCCAGTCTGTAGGAAATTCTGTATGAACTACTTGTAATTTATTTTTCAAAACTTCTTATAAATGGATATGCCATTAGAGGTAGCCTGTTGCAGCAAATTTCACCTTCAACAAATCCACACATTTTTTAAAAAACAGATTTAGTCAAGTTATTTTTCCATCAGCTCTCCCTGATATCAATATCTCAAGTCTGTGAAGCATCAGACTGAGTGAAGCTATTACAAATACTGCATGTGTAAATAAGTATCTCCATCTAAATTACTTCATACTTTTTCACACAAGAAACATAAATGCAACAAAAGATCAATCTGACTGTAAATATCCAAATATGTCCTTTAAAAGCCAAAGGAATGTCAGATACAATTTATTTTCAGCCAGTGCAAACTGAGACATTAAGTGGCAATTCTACTTCCATTAGCTAAATCTGGCAAATATGCAACTGTTTAAAGGCACTGTCAATAGCCATTGCACAATTAAGTATTTGTACTGATGCCTTATTAAATTACCCTTTTCAAGTAGGCATAATAAACTAGGAGTTCACTGTACAGATTTTCATGGTGAAAGTCCAGATCACTGGAAAATTTATTTAAAGGGAATGCAGTCCACCGAGTAATGAAGTAAATGTCAAATGTTTTTGGGCAAATAAGTCTGAGCTGTCTTAAAACTTTTTTGGCAGATATAGCTGAAGACAACACTGGTAATAAAAAGCCTTCAGATTAACAATTCTGATTTATGGAGTTCCCAGGTAAGCTTTCAAATGCATTGCATCTCCAGCAGCAAACCCTGTGAGGCGGGGAATGGAGATCATTACCATGGGCAGCCCAAAAAGGCAAGCCAGCCAGAGCTGAGAACCTGGATGTTTCTCTGAAGTACCTTTATCCCCCTCAGTTTAATTACAAATTTTGCTACAGTGCCCTGGATGAGCCCCTGTGGGCTCTGCCCAGCTCAGGCTGTGGGAAGAGGGGCTTGGCCCTGGCTGCACACCCTGCTGCCTTTCCACCCAGCTCAGCATAACACGTGGCACAAAAAGAAATGTGAAATTGCCTTTCTGCACTAAATTATCACTTCCCAGGGGCAAGGCATGTCTTTGAGGATCAGTGTGTCTCAAGATGGGCCATCCTGGAGGTGTACATTTTCAAAGCCTACTGGTGACCTTTCTTTTTTTGCATCATTTTCAGGTGCTGAAAAGCAAAGAGAATTACCCTCAGACCCTCAGCTTTGGGCCAGTTTGCCACCATTGAAATGGAAAAGCAATGGCCCCAGGTTGACGAGATGTTTCATGTTGGAAAATTGGAATTTTGTCTTTCCAGTCCTCTTCCAGGGCTGGGCAGTTGATTTCTTCATACACAGTGCACGTATCCTGGCAAGCCCCAGCTGTGTGTCTGGCTAGAACTGACCTCAAAGGAAGACAGGCACTGATATTTGCAAGCAGATTTTGGACACTTGCAACACAAAGGTTTTATCTTAAATGTAACATCAAACCCCTTACAATATTTATACTTTCCTCAGACATATCATACAATCTTTGAATATTTTCTCACTGAATGCACAATGATTTCTTCTCTTCACAACTTTTTTTGATTATTAGTTTCAGTCTGCTGCTTTTACGAACAGTAGAGTTGCAATGTCCAAACTGTTATACACAGGGTTGTGAATTTATTCTTTTAAATTATAGCTTAGTATATTTAGTCAGTTTGTTTTATATCAAGCATTCATTTAAGTGGTTTTCATTGTATTGACATTTTATAATGCCCTCCTAATATTCTTATTATTGATTTTAATACTGCAATGGTATTATTCATGGTGACACCTATTGGAAAGCAAGCTTCAATTATATCAATAGATGCTATTATTATAACATTGATAACATTAATATTTGATAGTGGCATAAAATGTGATGCATTGGCAATTAACTCATTAATGTAGATATCATTAACCAAAAATGTCAAAGTTGTTGTAATGATTTTTCTGTGGTTTCTTTAACAAATCCTCTAATCACGGGTTCAGCTTTGCATTTTCAAGTGTGTATTAGCCACAAAAGTTTTTCTGAAAACTAAATACTATCATCCCTTTTAAATAAGAAAAGACGGGCTTTTATGGCTCAGAAGATACCCTGAGTCTTGAATCAAGAGCATTAGTAAGAGATACAGTATCTGAAACTCCAGCACAGAATATTCAAAAATAAAAGATTTACCAAAACATAACCGTGCCTTTTTGCTTGTTGCTTAGCAACCAGAATTGATCCAGCAAAAAAAGTCACCTGACTGAGGGATTGCTGGTGGCAATATTACTCCATCATTTTTCTTTTTCACACTAAACTGATGAAGGTTCTATCAGAAACAGCTATTAATTGTTTCTTTCTTTTCTCTCCAGCTCCTTAATTATACAGCAAAAACATTTCTATTGCTGTTACTGACAGGAAGAGAGCACAATGTAAAGCTTAAATAATTAACAGACTTATTCAAATACATCTAGATCTAAAAGGAGAAATACTGCAAGTCACAACTCACTGTCAACTCTGCCATCCCAAAATAACAAATGCAGTGAGCTGTTCGCATAGCAGCAGAATAGCCATTTTTACCACACCTGCACTGATGGACAATTTGCAATAATCTTTTAAAAACCACAGACTAAGAATACTTGTTGTTTTGATGACTCAGTTGGAATTCACCACCACATTTGTCTTGCTTTCATCATTTCTAAACATTAGCATTTTCATCTGTTGACTGAAAGCACTTCTGGTCCTCTAAAACATTATATATAAAACACTTTTGATCTTTTAAAATCCTCCTGTCAACCTGGAATCACACTGCCTCTTACATTACCTTGTTCTTGTCCTTAATGGCGACCTGCAGTGAACTCTGCACTCCCTACTTTCAGATGTTCAACATCCTTCCTTTGTTAAAAGCTGCTGATCAAAAAGGAACATTGTGTTCGCTGTGTTTCCCTCTATAGCCCCTCACAATCATTTACAGGAATTACACTAAAACACAGGGTATGGACAGCAGCAATTTCATTTAACCACATACTGTATTTTTGTTTTGCTTTCTGCAGTATTTGATTCCTTAAGCAAACAAGGAAAGGGAATACATCTTGGAACTGATACACTTGTCCCATCATGAGCAGTCAAATATAAAGTTGAGTCCAGGAGTGGGAAAAAGATTATTGTTTTTACCTGCTGATTCTTTGAAATGAATGCTCTATATAAGCTCAGATGACATTTGTCCTTTTAAGAAGTGAAGAAATGTTACCTAAATGGAGCATATATCCAGTTTCACTTTTCCCTGTATCATATTCAGATCTGGTAGATGGGATTTGATGCTGTTTCCCATAATGCCTCCATGGCTTTTTCTGTAAAAGCTTAACAAGGACACAGCATCAGAGAGTCTTTAGTGGCTAATACCCGACCCCTTTCTCTCACATTACAGCTCCAAGTGACCATTTTCATGCCAAAAGGTCACCAACATCCCCATCCCCATGGAACCAATGTGCATCAACCTTCTAACCTTTGCCACCGAGAGATGATAGCTATTTGGGCTGCAATCCCCTCATTACAGATGGTCCATATTTTATATTTAGTGTGGGAGGTCAAATTTAGGAAAGCAATTTCTCTTAAAGCTAAGAGTTCCAATAATCCAAGATCTTCTATTGGCTTATGGGTGAGTGGACAGTAATGGGTTTATGGGCAGCTTTTTTCCCTTCACTGGGGAGGGAATTCCGTCAATCTAAATTTTTAGGATTGGGTGGCTACCGTTGTTTATTATTCAATGAGCTCTTATTAGATTGTATCTAAGCACACTACAGCAGGCAGAGAGTATCCTTATAAGCAGCCTCACAGGCTGGATCAATATCTCAAGGCATTTACAATCTTCTTGAAACAGATTAAATAATGTTATTTTTTAAATTCTGTTTTTAAGGCTTATATGCGGTCATGCAGTTTTGTTAGTGACAAAAGCATTCATCCATTATCATCATTAATCACAATGGTTAATCTACTGTTCAAGCAGCTTGCATCTTAATACAGACACCACCTTTGGTGGAAATAATATCTCACAGCAGATCAGAGGAGGGTTGAGTAAATCCCACAATCAACAATAAAATTCAAAAGATCAAAACGGTGGTTGAAAGATATCTGCTCTACATTAAGAGGAAACATTTTGATTCTATTTCATTCTAGTCTTTGTAAAATGGAACAATTATTGTAGTCCCAATACTGTAAATATTTAGGCACATGCTTAAGTTCTTACAGCAAGGCCCAAGCTAGCAAAGCCTCCGAGGACATTATTGCATCCAGTGCTGCTCAGGACAGCACTCAGGCACGTGCTGGTAAATGACAGATCCACACAGAGTGTTTGGAGGGCAAGGTAAGAGTTTATAATCCATGGCACCATGCAACAATTCTAGTTCTTGAAGGCCAGTGCAGTCTATGGCTAAAAATCTCTCTTAGCCCTGCAAAACTACTTTGAGACAGAAAAGAAGTTTTGAAGCTGTCTGGGAATAAGGAATTTAAATGCAAATTGCTATTGTCTGTACGACCATGTCCTCCACTAGCCACAGATATTCCCAGAAGTGTTAGGGAAACCTGAATTTTTCCAAGATAGCATTGACCAAAGCTCCTTGTCAAAAAACAAAGCTCTACAGTCAGAGAGCAGAAGCAACACCATGTCTTTGCATTGGGAAGAACCAATGACATGCTCTTCTTATGGATGCTGGGTGAAGCATCCTTAGATAAATCCATACCCATTAAACAGTTGGGACCAGCAGTTTTCACGTTTCCAGCTTTCTCCTTTAATAACAGCTCCACAGATTCAAAAAGGAGAACCATAGGCAGACACCACAAACAGTGAACATCCTCTGGGATTGGCCCAAGGCAAGGTCACAATGGAGTTCTAAAAGTAAATTTCTCAGATATTTATTTGCACCTACATTAGTCTTTTCTACTTGCTGAAACCTACACAGAGGATTTCACTGCATTCCCTGGAGGGCTGGCCCTGGTACCTGCTGAGCAGGAGCTGTGCTGGGAACACAGCCCCTCCTGCCACCGTGTGCCTGGCACCCCCTGCTCGCCTCGAGTCCCTAAGGGACTGAGCACGACGCAGCTCGGCGTGCACAGAGATTTGGTGAGAAGGAAGAACTCGACTTTTAGACGCATCTATGAGTCAGAAGATACAGCATTAATTCTAGTGAGGTTTTAAAATAGCACCCAGCCCTCAGTGCCACCACCTGGGCCATGGGGAGTATCTGCAGACGTACAGGACCCCTCTGTGTACCCAAGAGGGGGCACATGGGAAGCATATGCTAAACGCCTTCTTTAGACATCTTGTGCCATTAAATAAAAACCTGCAAGGAGCTGGTGCCACATGTTTGCCTTGAGAGTGCCTGGAAACATCTGTGGGTTCAAACTGGACATTTGGAGAACATGGGATGGGAACTGGTGGTGATAAAGGCATTTCTGGAAATAACACTGGGCTGATCTGAGCCCCGATACAATTCCACTCTGATCAATAGGGTTATCAGCATTTTTTAAAAAGCGAGTCTGGCCAGCTTCACACTGCATTTTTGTGGCAGAGCAAAGGGTGTCAGTTTCTTTAATCTCTTTTAAAACATCTTCCATCACCCTTTTTCCCAGGTAAATGGAAGTCCAATTGTCAGGATGGCTGTGAAGGAAATAAAGAGACCAGGACTGCCTTGCTGTTGTTAACGTTCCTGATGTTGCCACTGCTCTTTTATGAGGCTCAAATATTACAATTTTGATAATATTTGTGTACAACACTTCCATAATTTAAAGCAAACATAATAAAGCAAATCTCTTATTGATTTTGCCTTCAATATTCTGTTATCCAAAAACTACAATGGTGTTCCTCTCAGCAATGCAACCCCTAAGTCAATGACCATAGGTAGGCCTGCGTCAAACGTAATTAAGGAAGTTATCCAGGTTTTAGGGCAACTCATCATATTTCAGATTCTAGCAGCAGTTTAAGGCCAGCTATTTTCCTCACTGGAAGCTCTTCTGGGGCCCTGGGCTCGTGGTGCAGACACAGCCTGAGCTGCACAACAGGCTGGAGGCTGCTCCTGCTAGCAGGAAAGGAGCTTTTCATTTTCTTCAACAGCTTTGCAGTATCTCCTATGCTAATGATGGACAATATTTCACAAATTTTCAACCTAATTGCCAAACTAAAACTTATTTCCATAGTATTTGTGCTCTGCACTCCTTGGAACATAGGAGTTGCTGGGTTTGACTGAGTGCAGATCCCATGCAGCCGTGTCCTGGTTCCTGCCAGGGCCTCCCAGCTGCTGTCACAACTCACCTTTTTTGATGCTTATGGCAATTTATTTTATTTTGGTCTGTTATTCTCACGTTCAGTAAATGACCTCTGTAAAAGCTGCAATGTGAAACTAAAACCATCTGCCTTGTGCTTACAGACACATTCCTGCTTCAGGGTCTACAATATAATCTCTCATAGCTCAAAGTGGTTAATATTAAAATGATGCCCTGTGAAGGTACGATGGGTGTGGACAGAACCAATTTGTTTATACAATTATGTTTTGCCACAGAGTAAATTAAGTTACAGGGTATTCATCAAAATTGAATTACCACAGTGCGAGCTAACAATTTTCCAAAGATGCTGTGACAGGAGCACAAAGCAGCCGTCAGCCACGAGGAATCGCTGTCGTCTCGCAGGCTGCAGCTGAGTTACTCACCAGAACAATTAGACAAAAGCAATCCTCAGAAAGCTGGAAGTTGCCAACCAGTGGAAAATAGTGACAGGTTTAAAACTGTGTTTATTGCTTATTTAGAGAAGCCAGGAAAAAGGAGAGAGGGAGAGAGACACACCTTCCATGGGTGGAATGTTGATGGGACTGGACAGTGGGGACATCTCAAGGTGAGGAGTGCTACTGACCTGTAGGACAGGTGAGACTTCTCTCCTGAAATATTTCTGGAAAATCAGATTTTCAGTTGACTGTTTCCACTTTACTTTTCTTTCCAACATGTGAATGAGACGAAGTGAGAACCCCCCTCTCTGACCTCACGTTTCTTTACATGAAATGGAGATGAAAGTGGGAAAATTATTGTCTTTGAATATAGGAAAATTTAGGAGGGCAAATACAGTCAGATGAAGTTTTAGCACTCATCTTCACCCAACTCATGCTGTGAAATAGAGAAGAAAATTCTGGAAAATATGTAAGTGTGTGAGTGTGGGGGCTACCTTCTAATTTGTCTTTATTTTTTTCCTATAAGAAAGTTTGTTTTGCTAATCAACCTTACTTGAGAGAAAAACTGAGGCATAAAAAAACCTGGTTAAATGGCATTTTGTTTAACTAAACGAGATGTTTAAAGTGTAAAATAATTTTAAGAGCCTTGAAATATTGCTGTTGGAAAAGACATAAAAGTTGAGGTCCTAACTTCTTTCATCTTTAACCTCTTTTTAAAAAAAAATAAATCTGTCGCTCCACTTTTCTTAAGGAAACAAAAAAATCAAAAGATCTTGCAAAAGGACAGATGTTTCTTTATGCTTTCAAAGCAATAGAAAAATCACAAGTGTTCATCAGAAATTGTTCTATTTTAAAGAAATAGTAGATGACATTCAATAACTTAAACCTTGATAACTGCCATACTTCTACCCGCACAAAGTACCTCGCTCAAAAATACTGCAAACCCAGCTCTCATCAGACAGTTTGACCTGCTCAGACTTGGAGAAGAGCAAAGTGGTTAAATCAAACCACCCTCGAGCGGTGCTTCAGCCCTGAATGCGTGCCCAGGACCAGGCTGGGTGTGCCCGCTGGAACCCCCCGAGAGGTGCTGGATGTCCCTCCCGGACAGCAAGCACCGGGCATCCTTGGGCCAGCGGCTGCAGCCTTCCCGCCGGAGCCGGGCCGGCCGGGGGCGGCTGCGGGGCTCCCCATGGGTCAGCCAGCCCCAAGGGCCGTTCTGTGGGAGGGAGGGCAGGCTCCAGGCTCCCCGAGGGGTGACAGTGCCCGGACACCATCCCTCAACACGGGGCGCGGGCAGCCCTTTCCCCGGCCGCTCTGCTTTGGGGTAACAGCGACCGCCTCGCCGTGCTCCGGCTTCCTGAGCCATTACAAACCACACAGACTTTCAAAGGGCTCCTCATTGCAACAATCGTCCCATTAGAAAAACCTGTTTAGAAAACTGCATTACTCGTCCTTGGCAGGATAGATTTTGTTTTTAGAGGATAATCATGCATCATTTCCTTGGCAGATAGGACATTAGAGCTAGAACTAAACTGGAACATCAAGCATTTATCTCCCCCAGTCCAAAAAGCACATCAGCAAACCTGCGCAGCCCGGGGAGGGCGCAGGGGCTGCAGCCGTGAGCCCTCCCGCCTGAGCAGGCTGCGCGCAGCCCGGAGCTGCGAGCGGCTCCCGGGGGCTGCAGGGAGGGTGGCCCTGCCCCGCCCGCCCCTGGGGCCGCCGCGCCGGGCTCTGCAGCAGCCCTGGGGCCGCTTCCCTCCTGCCGGGCCCGGCCTTCCCCCGAGGGGTTTCTGCTGGCAATTCCGCAGCGCCCTGCGGAGCGGGAGCAGCGCCGGAGCTGCCTCTCCTGCCGGGCTGGCTGAGCAAACACCCCCGGGTCACCGAACCTGGCAGAGCCGTGTCGCACCAGAGCCTGTGACCCTGACACACAGATTCCTTCCACACGTTGTGCTGGCTCTACTGCTGGCCCAGGAGAAGCGCTGTGAGCTGATACCTGCTTTGTCGGGGGCTCCCTCAGGGAATTCAGCAGTATTTGTTTTTTGGGATGAGCAGCATCGCTCCTTCACTCTGATGGAAATGGGCTTACACTACACAGCACATAGTACTGGATGCCATAGTGGTGCCTCAAGAGATGTTGACTGCGCACATTTACATAAATCTAAAAATAAATAAATATACTCACAAGCCTCCTCAATCAAAATATGCCACAGACAACTAAAAGATCTTGAATCAAATATTAATGTTGGAGATTTCTCCAGCCATTTTGTAATGCTTCCAGCTATATTTATTACACAATGTGTAATGCACTACCTTATTATAGTCCTGAGCTATCAGGAGTATCATCTTTTTTGATGGCCTCAAACTGGTTTAATAAAACTGGCTCTGCTCTGAGTGCCCAGGAGCAAGTACTTAAGATGGAGATGTGGTAGTCAGCACCTGCAGGCTGTGGCAGTTGTGAACAGGACAGTGCTTGCTGAACCAGAAGGAGGAATTGTTACTCATTAAAGGTCTGTTACTCTGGCATAGCAAGTCCCCTGTTTCATGTCTTATCCTGAGACAGGTGAGAAGATTGTGAACATTTTCCCACATATCTAAAATTTGTCCTTGATTTGCACTAGTACATATCATGTCTGTCAGGTTTTTTGTCTCAAACTATTTTTGTCCTTTTTGCCTTCTGCAGCTTTCCCATTAGTAAATGTACTGAGCATTTACTTCTGTGCTGCATTGTCTCCTTTTCCTTACGTTGCTATAAAGCTCCATGTCTTAGAGAATCTATGTTTTCTAAATAAAAGAGGATGCGATATTATACTTAGTGTTGGCAACCACGAGATAATGAATGTTTAAAAAGAATCCCATGCAAATATGAGATTTGCAGCATCACTATGGGAACAAACCCAAGTTACTGGGCTTTCTAAATTCAATGAGGTTCAAATGTCCAAGGGCACCAGCTTTCAGGGGAAGAAGCAATGTCAGAGTGTGCAGAGGAACGGATAGGATTTCTTAAGCAAAGGGAAGAAAATATCTTGAAAGAGGCTTCCCCCTTGAAGTGAATCAGGTTAAGTTAGTGGTAAAGAGGCAGCTGTGAATGTTCAAAAGGGATCCGATTCTTCCACAGATTGAGACTTTTAAGTTCAGTCACTGCAATACTATTTATGACAGCTATAGTCCTATATGGCAATATCTCAAGGAGGAGAATGATTCATCAATTCCAACACTGCTTCTTCCAGAGACCAAACTGCAGTGCAGCACATCACAAGACATACAATTCCTATCAAGTAGGAAGCAAGACATATTCAAAACAGGAATGATGCAAAGTCCATTCAGTCAGCTTAAAGACTCCTATTGCTTCCAGTGAGCTTTGGATAAAGGCAGCTGTTGAAAACAGGGAAGTTTTATTTGTCAGAAATTCCTTTTGCTGAAAATGGCATTCTGAAAGTGGATTACTGAAACTGAAGCAACCAGTACTTGCACCCTGGAATATTTCAGTGCTTTCTCTGCAGAGCTCCCCACACAGCTCAGTCCTTGGGGTCTGGAGAGACACATTTCCTTAACACCCGATGGCCACCAGGCAGGCTGAATGTAAAGCTTCTTCCAAACTAAACAACCTCACTTCAGGTCAAATATTTGCAGCTATGCCTGCTGTGTCCATGGTAGCAAATAGCAGCCCAGGCTGCTGCCTGTCCCGTGCAGTGGCTGGGCAGCATTGCTCCCTTCACTGGACATCCCAACCCTCTTCTGTGCTTGCCTGTGTCTTTCCCACCTGGGGCAAGATAGAAGTGGGTTCTTTGCCAGCTGCTTGGCAATATGAGTGGGATTTGTCGTGAAGCTACAGCCTGGGTCGAGTCTGAGTCATTCAGTGCACTACCCACACATCACTTGGGATTTCTGCAAGATTCTGTGGGAAGCCACATGGTATCCTCTGAGAAAGATACACCACTGCTTCAAACACAGCACATGCATTCTTTGGCCAGGTAAGTCCATGTGTGCAGTTTTACTGTAAAGTCAGTCTCCAGTCGTCATTGCCCTTATGCTCTACCATTTCTTCTCCAAATATTTACACTTGTTTTCACTGTTTGATGTATAATACACCAACACTGTAGAGCACACACACACAAGTGGTGCACCTCATTTTAATACTACATCTATCTTCTGCTAGATAGCAGCAGATGATCAGGCTTCTACAGGCAATTTGTCGGCAAAGAAGATGCAATGATGCATTTACAGGAGCTATTGCAGTGCATTTGGTTTATTTATACATATTCATATTAATTCCAGAACAGAGATTCTACAACAGCACTTGGGGAAACTCTCCCTAGCAGGAACCTCAGTGCCACGGTTCTCCCTGTCCCCAGAGATAAATGATGTGCATGACATCAGCCCAGAGAGGACAGCAAGTTCTCCTGCATTTGCAAAGCCTTTTCTACCTACACTGATGGTTCTATACCAAATGCTTAAGCATGAGCTGATAATGTGCTATACCTTCCCCAACCTGGCCCTTTGCTCACACGTAAAGAAAAACCCCGTGTAATAGTGACACCTGGTGACACCTATTGTTTTGCTTACACACACACACCCCTCTTTTTCCAAATATACTGGGTTACTGAAAACTCCCAACCTATGCTAAGGGATCGGGGTTAGAACTACAGAACAACGCTCAAAGAACTTGGATTGATGTCTTATTCTTTGCTCTCACCTTTGTTATTGACAGTAACCTTCATCGAATGGTTTACACACTGTACTGTCATGTTCAAGGAGATGTACAAGAGGCCACATGGTCCACCTGGAAAATAGATTTGTAGCTAGACACTAATATCAAATGAACAATGAATTACACTGCCATCAGTTAAGCCCTTTTTCTGTAGTCCACATTCCCTGAGCTAAGGACTGCATGTTCTTTGGAAGAGATTCTGCCTTAAAGGGATTTTAACTTAACAGTTAAAAGATAGAAAGTTATTCTGGTTTAAAAACCCCAAACATCTAAGCTTCCAAGATTTCTTGTGAAGTTTCTCTGGCAAAATATTCTCAAAGTGACCTCATTTTTGTGTTAAAGAAGATGAAAAGCCCTAGATGTGTCAGGAGGATTCTAATAATAACCAATACTATTAGACATTGATCCCCACTTTCTCAGTGTTCACTGGGAAGTGCAGGGATTATTGTCAAATACTCTGATGTTCTGGTACTGTAAGTTATCATTTGTGTCCATTATTAAATTAGCTCACCACTGTGGTGGAAATCACTACTTGTCTTCCTTGGTAACTAACACTATGAGTCATCTAGGCCACGGATTGTGTAAAGTCCTATTGGAAAATCCTGAAAAAATTATGTGGTGAAAAATACTCATCTTTCTGACTGAAAGAGGACTACAGTGAAAGGGGAATTAGTTTTTACTTTTTATTTAGATCCGTTCACAAAGGTGTTTGGGGAGGTGAGCAAAATGTCAGTGCAGATACTATAGCACAAGCCACATTTTCAAGCTTTGACCACTTGACTGTTTCCCTAGGGATGTTTTTACTGGCATTTTGCTGAACTCAGCCATTGTGCTTCCTGTTATGAACTGGTTAAAGAGAAGATTATAACATGGTTATGGCAAAGGCAAAACTAATGAAATGCATCTCAGCAGAAAGGAAAAGGAGAGAATAGCACGTACAAAAAGATCTTTTTGTTTTTTAATTACCCTAACCTTTTTTTTTTTTAATTCCCTGATTTCCTTGTTCTTGGATCTCAGATCCTGTCAATCATTTGAGGTATATTAAGACTAACAAACATGTCGTGCTGTCCATGCTCCAGTATCTAAGCAAAGTGTTTGTGCCCTCTCCTCGGCGCATGGCTCTGCACAGCCTTCCTCTCCCTCAGCTGGAAGGCCCTGCTCGAGAGCTGGGACTGCTCAGGTAACGACCCCTGCGCTCTCAGAGCATGGGGACATAATAGAGATGCACCTGGAGACAGGCTTCTTATTGAAGAATAATGGAGAGGTCACCCTGAATGCCTGTTGCCAAGAAGGGCTGAGCTAGGGTCATTAATGATAATTAATCATTAATTAAACCAGGCATGATACACTGGAAATAGTATGTTAGCTACTCCATTCCCTGGGAAATCTCCTCCTTTAAGTTAAGCTGGCTCACACAGTGGTTGTGCTTCCTGTGTGAAAGATGTGTCACTTATATGTGATCCCAAGCCTCTCAGCGAAGTTGTGGAAGCAACAATCTTCCTGATGATTGAATTTTCACTTAATTTAATTTCATTGGAAATCACAGATGGTGTCACCCAGCAGCTAGAGGCTAAAAAGGGGCAATTTACAAACTGAATAAAAAACTTATTAAGCTATAATAAGCATCAAAAGCAAATGGAGATGAAAACTTTACTGCAAACAACATATTTACTCTACACATATAGTGATACTAAAATTGAATTTCTTTTTATTTTAGACTTTAACCAGGCTCTTGATAAAGCAAGATCAATAATATATGCAATTATATTATTGCATATAATTCTAACATGATGCAAACTCCTGCTTTCTTATGAATGAGACTGGAAATGGAAATACGGAGCACAATAATGCTAAAATATGGAAAGGTGAGAATGGCTCAAATGTGAAAAGTTTAGTTACATCATTTATTTTTACAAGTGAGAAAAGAATAAAAAGAATACAATATTCCTGTTCAGTACAGACACTAAACTTTCTTCCCCAAATGAGCAGAGACAGTGTGGTCAGTGTAACAGATTGCTTTCAAGACATAAAACTGCAGTGTGTGAACTTGCCCGTCCATTTCTCACCAGCCTTTCCCCATCTCTTGGGGAGTGAGAGGCAAACTGTGCTGCGGTGTGGGAGGTGTTCCCCAAATCAAACCAGCCCTCTCAGAAAGCACTGGCCAGAGGCCCAGGCCCGTGCACGGTGCACTCTGTCAGTCTGCAGCCCAGGTAATGTGCAACATTTCTGTGGTTTGAGTATGCACCTACCACTCCTCAAAATGACAAAATAGTTACTCAAGGGCACCATGTGCTAATAGGTGTTAATATTAGCTGAGAGGTAGCATGTCTGTGACAGAAACTTCGAGAGGACAGGCAAGCATGCTTGCTTTTTACTCTGGGTAAACTGGGAGATGAACCTCTACCATTATTGTAAATTAAAAAAATCTTTCTGTGATTGAATGGAACACTGTTGTCCCTCCTCTGATTTTCTACATGATCATTTCTGGAGAAAGGAACAATAAATTTTTAAGATAAGCCCTGCTCACAGATGTGTTATTTATTCACCCAGTTAACAGCCATTTCCTGTAATCAGTATAAACTGATCAATCTGCCATAATGAGGATGGAGCCAGCAGCTTCCTGGCCAGGGATGAGTCTGTGTCTCTTCTAATCTGCACACATAACATATTGGAAGATTTCTACATTCCCACATGCTAAGCAGTGAGAACACAGTAGCCTTCCCCTCTGCAGGTGGATGGCTAAAATAATGTATGGAGACAATAGTTTGTGGGTCACTTGTATCATTAGTGCTATAAGAAAAAGACTGTTTTCTAAAACAGGCTTGAATTATTTATTAATTATTTCTGACAGTAAAAAACCCATTTTTCAGTTTCCACAGTAGTATAACTGCTACAACTAATGGATGATGTTTAAAAACAGATCCAAAAATGTATTAAGAGAAATGATTTTTGACCCTCCACAGAAAAATGCTTTTATTAGTGCTGTAAATACCTCTGCTGAACACATGGATGGGGGTAAACTACAGAGCAAATGAGATTTAGTGGAAATAAAAGGGAGGATCAAATAGTGCTTTGTTCCTACGGAAGAGTAAACCAGTAAATAACGCAACAAAAAATCCTGCTCCTCGATTCCAGAGGGTCCCATGGGCTGCCCTTCTGTACCGGTACATTTGTTGGTGGGCACAGAAAACGTGTTATTTTTATGACCATTATGTCATTCAAAATAGACAAGAAGTAACTGAACTATCTGCCAAAAAGACAATACTATCATAAAGATATTTTGAAATCTGTCATATTTACCTTTCTAATGTGGACTTTGGTTTACAGCAAACACAGCAAACAAAGACCAAGAAACATCCAGAAATTGTTTGGGACACTACATCAGCATCTCTGTTATTTGCTTATGAAATGAGGCTAGATTTCTCTCTTCTTTTTTGGGTCACTATGTGGGCTCTGAAAAAGACATGTTCTGAAACCTCCTACAGTCAACATACATATTTCTTATTTCAAAACACTCCTTGCACACCTACTGAAAGTCCTCCTGCAGCCCTGACAACTTCACAGGGTTTTACAGTACTGTTGCTTAGCTGCTTAGTGCTCATTTCTTACAAAGTTTTCTGTCTGTTACCAAGAGACATTATGCTGCAAAATGAAAAGCATCTCCATCCAAACAGTGATTCAATGTCCACCTTCAACCAAGTAAAACGTGAATTTCAATTTATTCCTTTACAGTGTGAAGGGTCTGATCTCATAAAAATGTCTGCAGGCATTTATGCTTAATATTGTGACTGATTCTGCTACAGTCGATGGGCTTTGGTGGTATCAGTCCTTGACAAGCTAAAGCTGCACAACTCAATGCTGCACGATGGAAAAGCATTGCTTACTACAATGTACATTAAAATTGTGCCAGAAATTATTTTACTGAATGTTCACTGAAAACCAGAGAGCACTCAGTGCCATAAATGCTGCGTTAAACGTAGTGCTCACAACCTGGAATGGCTGGACGTGTGCTGCTGAATCTGTGAAGGACCAGGTTGTTTCTGGGACTCTGTACACATGCAATTGATTCCACGGATCAGATAAAAATCTTCCTTGTGTCTGCGTTCCTGTCCACAGCTGTACACACCCAAATAAGAGCAAAATCCTGTAACTACGTGTTTTAGAACACAGACCCTGAACGCAATGCTTTGGGACCAAAACAGAAAGGAACAGTCTTTAATTATATGATCTGACAGGACTTTCTGTCTCCAGAGAATATTCCCTGGTTACTAAGAGTGAAGGGCCATTGTTAGATACCTGAAAATTGAGAGCTACCCAGAAGGGGAGGATTGCTGACAGCCCCACCACTGAGGAGACACTGAGAGCTGATAGTGTTTCAGCCTCCTATGACGAGACAGCATAGCAGGATTCTGTCCTACTGTAATCATCCCCTTGCAAGGGATGTGAGCTGTGGCTTCACCTTGCTAAGCAGCAGCTGGCCTCCAAGGAACAAAGCCTTCCTCACAAACACGACCTTACTGGCACATACATTTCTATGCACAGCAGTGCACTCGGTTTCTAGGCTGAAAAGTGCTGCGAGAATGCAAAGAGTTATTAATATTAAAATTGTGAGTCTAATAATTTATATGCTGCTTTCTCATCATCTTGCAAAATGTCCCCAGCAGCAAATGTTATAAGTCATGACATTAAATGTTCTTTAGAGAAGTGCACTTTTTTTTTAACAAATAAGACTCTCCCCCCTAAAAGTCACTAACAAAAACTGCAGCATGTCCAAAAGGGGCAGGATCTGCCTGTTAGCTTTTGAGAACATGCAGTTCATTTCAGCTGTGCTATCCTTGATGAAATCTCATGTGATAAATCATACAACTCAGACGCGTTTCACTTGTTTGCCAATGAATTTGAAAAAGGGCTTATAGCAGTTAGAAGTGTAAATACAATTAGATTTTAAAATTATTCAAGAATCATTTTAAAGTTCCCCTGAGATTTCCATGTTAACTCAAATGGATTTTTCTTTCTGTCAGGATTCAACTGCTTCTAGGAAAGCTTTGGTGAGCAGGCAGGTAATGTGACACCTACCCCTACGTGAGAATTTGTGGACAGATCTAAATAACTTAATTACAGATCACCACTGTAAACACTTAGTAATGTGCTTTTAAGATAATGAAAAGCGCATTCATCTTAGTTTTAAAAATCTCAAATACAGCCACATCTACAAGTTCACTTTAGCTCACTATGAATATTCTTTGTCTTTACACCAGCAGCTGGTCTAATTCTGCGTGTCTGCATCTGATGCCTGCTCTGGGGCTCTTCCCCTGCTTTGCATCCCCGTTGTGTCAACACTGTTTGATGTTGCTGGGGGAAGAGGGCAAGGGTCAATTCTTTTACTGATGAGATGTAGCTGTTGGGTCCTTGAGATCAGGTTAGACTAGAGTCAGAAGCATGCAGGAAGGTAAAATTCCCACCTCTAACCAGTGCACCTTCTCATCCTACAGCGATAAGCGTGTCCAAACTGAAGGAATCAGCACTGCAACACAACTGGCTTCACCAGTGTGTTGGAAAAGACAAATTGGGGATGGGAACACCTGAAAACACTGCCTCTTGCAGAGACCCAGCACCCTCCTCGTCCACCCTCAGGCTGATCTGCCTAAAAGCCTGCAGTGAGAAATGTTGTCACACCCTCACTTCTTCCACCTCACTCTTCATATCCAGCAGCATTTTAAATATGTCAGGAATTGTACAAAGAAACTACTTGCCATTGATTGACATAATCCACAGACAAAGAATCTGTGTGAGAATAATTTGATCACAAACTATCGATGCAGTGATCATTATTTGCTCTGGGTTTGGGCAGCACTTGTCAGTGAAGAGTCCTGATTCAGGACTGAGGCCTCCAGATAATATGGATGAGTGCTGGCTGGCTTCCTGCAGCAGCACAGCAGCTTTTCAGGAGATAAAGGGAATAGGAAAAAGGCTTCTCAGGAACTAACTGCTAGAGGATTGTTTTTGGGTAGCTAGTGATGAGCGGTCCAGATATCAACTGACAAATACTTACTGCAGAAGTTTCAAGAGTTAAAAGCTCATTCCTCTTAAGTAGCTGGACATGATATTTCTTCTGATTTCTTCTTCTCATATGCTATCTCTTCACCTCCATAAAAGATACCATGGGAATTTTACCGGCCTTAACCTCTTGTCTCCCCACAGCTCTACCCCAGGTAGGAGCTGACCTTTGTTAAGTGTTTGAGCTGCCTTTAATGAGAGAGGATGTGTGTTGTATATAGATCCTTCTGAAAATCCATGGAAAAAGGCTGTTGCCCAGTAACAAATGGTCCAGTTCACCTTCTTTTGCTCATGATGAGGAACATCCACCCTTTTAGGTGGTCCTCTTGTTTGCTTCCTCTTTCCTGAGATAGTAAATATGACTTAACATGGATGAAGGTATGAGGCAGGGCAGGAGACTGTAGATGGTTCCTGCAAGGGAGAGCGACCACAGGGCTCTCCAGCAGACTCAGTTTACTGAGTAGCTGATTTTCCTGGGATTTTCCTGCAGTCATCTTTGCTGTACAATGACATATGAGGCAGACACTTGACCTACGCCTGCTATTTAATTAAATGCACTTCTCCACCTTTTTTCTTTGTGTCTGTGTCATGATCCATGTAAGGATAGACAAAATACAGTGTTGTTAATAGGCAAAACTTATGAAGCTTAAATGGAAGATTTGGCTGGGTGTCTTTAATTAAATGGGCATTAATACTATGCAACATCCTAACTCTGAATGTGAAGGCATTAAAATAATTAACTGGTCTAATCTAGGTTTAAGAGGCTTGAAAAATAGGTTGAAAATAGGTGCCAGTGTGACAGTATATCCCTGTGAAGGTGACCTTAATTCCAGACACTGGAGCAGCTGCAGCATGCTGGTACATGCTGGGGACATGCGAGTACCTGGCTGTGGCACCAGGATGGTGAGCGCTGACACCGGAGAAAGCAGCAGCTGTTTAATCTTAGATATGATTAATCTAACTAGCAAATATGGCAAAAATCATTCAAATCACTAGAATATTGTTCATGTGTCACAGCAGCAGCCTAAGATTGATCACAGATTCAGGACTCTCTTTAGGGTGGCTTTTAGCCGTAAGAGTAGGGAGACATCTTGGCAAAATGATATTTTGTTCTGACCTTGCAAATAAGACAGAAATGCTGATAAATGACTGATCTTTGTTTGCTGACAATCACATGATGTGGGTGAGGGGACCAAGAAATTCCTATCCCTCTCACTTAGGAAACAACCACTGCTTTTCCTGTGTGTTGGCTCCTGACACCAAACCCCAGTTCCAGGCGGAAGACAAACAACCCAGCTGTAAACAGACTCTTGCCACAGAAACCATGCAGGAGAAACATCTCACTTATGCTTGCTTGGTAAATCTGTCATCTACTGATACCCCCACACTAACAAAGGTTTTGCTGAGTTTAACACACATGTTGTGTAAAAAAAAAGAGCTGCTACAAAACTGATATGGAAAATGATAATCAAAGGCAATTGTTTGGGGTTTTTTTGCCAATTTGTTAAAAAAATCTTGGGATCTGTCAGTATTGCCAAGGAGTGCAGCATAACAGAAGGAGATTCAAAGAATAAAACAGGTGGTGCAATGATGTCTGTTCTGCACAGGTGTGATGAGTCAATTTTCTACAAGCTCTGGTCTGATCCCATGGTTTGCATGCTTCAGGTGTGTGCCTGAAGAGCGTCTTTTGGTGAGCTAAAGTTATTTCTTCAGAGACCACAAATGAAAGGAAGAATAAAGAGAGCTGCTCAGGTGTTCCCCCAAAGCTCTGGGCACCACTCCAGAAGAAAGTGTTTGAATCCATCAAAATAAACAATTGCCACAGTTCCTAGACTTCGGAGTTAACACCCACTGAGCATATGCATTTTAGGCCTTCTGGACAAACCTGACCCTTTGTTTATCAATCTAAAGAGAGCAACAGGAAGAACAAACAAAGGCATTTCATTTTATCTTCCTCCCTGAAGAGGACTGTCAGCATCACGTGTCTGTTCAGGTTGGAAGGTCATCAGTGAGCAGTCAGATGTAGTAATTTTTTTTTTACATGGGAACTTAAATTCTGAGTAAATTAAATTGTGTCCTCGCAAATCACCCTGCTGTTAAACAACAAATCCTAATTTATAGTACATAACAACAGTCATTAGTGCCTGGAAGATCTGATCACCCTGTTAACTCTGGGATGCAAAAAATTCAAAAAGAATGGTGAGGAAAGGAGAGGAAAGTGCACCTCTAAATCCTGTGGTGATCTCAACTGCCCAGAGTACAGTGGCAATCTGCAGGATTTTTGTCTTTATTTATCAGACTGCATAATCTAATTATCTCTCATTAGTCCAAAGCTGATTATTTCATTTATCTTTGTATATGTGACAACAAAAGGCTCTCTTTAATTAAGCAGATCAGCAATTAGCTTTTGTTTTATAGGCAGTTTTAAACATCCCTGCACAAGTAGCATGCAGCATGATTGCAATCAGATGCTTAGGGAAGAATTGTAGATGAGGACATTTTGATTTACAGCCCCATTTAGTTTAAAGCTGCATTGGCAAGTCTAACTCCAAAAGCAAAGGCTTATGAGATATGGCTGAGCTGCCAAGCACTCCTGATGGAACAAAGCATAACTGAGACAAGATCTGCCAGTGAAATTTAGTTAGATCTGCAGAGGAACCTTTGTGGGCTGACCCTGAAGAAAATGGGAACTCTGCTTCAAACAGGATTGTTCTACTCTCCATAGTGAAGGAGACTCACATTCCAACTCCTCAGTGAAACAGCAGTTGGCAGGTTTGGATGTACAGCAATCAGGAGAGTGTGTGGTTAATTAAAATGAGAAAATTACTTTCTGTTTGTGATGATGCTGTTGACAGCAGTGGATGCTGCAGAAAATATGAGAAGAACTTAATTTGGCTTGTGAATTCTCCAAAAATCAGAGCAACAAAAACCACTAGAGCCTGGGTATCCTTCCAAGAATCTTTGGATGAAATCCCAATCCCAGTGTTTCCTTTATCTCCTCTTAAAAAGTCGTCTCCCACCTTGGAGCTGGTACTGGAGGAGGAATCATCACTAATCCCTACTTTTCAGTCCTCCACTACAGATATCTCATCTGAGTGAAAACGTCAAAGCAATTTTTTTGTTTAACCTTTCCAAATTTCTGCAATAGTTTTATTGGCAAAAAAAAGTCCTGCATCCAGAGAAATGTATGTGTCCATATGCAGAAAAGAACAAAGTAGTAAAAAAAAATTCCTTACAATAATTTATGAACACCTAATAAGTTTTAATTTTAAGATGTAAGTGCTGAGATAAGCACAAAGAAATTAAGTTGGATGTCTCTGAGAGCACAGAAAGAAGAATGGATTGGAATGCAAATCTCCACACAAACTCATACTTGTAAGCACGGGTATTGTCCATTACTTGAGAGTAGCTCAATTTAAATAATCAATTTGCAAGAGAAAACTGCTGGTGCATTTAATATACTGAACTTCCCCCACTGGGCTGTGCTTGTGACCTGCTCTGCTTAAAATATGGAGAAATGGGATTAAATAAACCAGAACAAAACAGCTGCTCCCTTTTTACTTCATTTTGCATACACAATTTCTTATTTTTCAAAAATGAACTGGAATAGTATGTTTTCTTGTGCTGTTACAATTTTCAAAATACGTTTGTCTTTTTTTTTTTGAAAGACAATTCTTCTAAATGCTTTCTTCTCTTACATTTGGATAGAAACATGAGGTTTTTTAATAGGAATATTCCAGTTAAATGCATGAGGAGCTCTCAAAACTACAAGGAGCTCCTGGAAACTTTGGCAGAAATGGGGAGGTCCTTCAATGGCCTTTATCCCTCCTTGTGCAGAAATTTCTGTGCACAGAACTCCTTTGCGAAGCATGGTAGGCTTGGAGCAACACAGTGCTATGAGGCTGTTCACCCGCTGGTAATTGGCAATTAAGCCTGGTATAAAAGGCTAATGGCAATTCTCTTCTGCTTGGAGAGTCAGAGGTAGAACTCTTGCCTGAACAAACTGAAGACATCTGTGAAACTCCCTGAAGTGAGTCATGAAAAGGACATAACCTCTCAAGTGCCTGCCATGAATTTTAAGGGCAGAGTCCCTAAAAACACGTATGAAAGCCACAAGAAATCAAGGGCATCTTATTGAGCAGAGGGAATTATTGTTGATTTGAAGGAAGCAGGGTGTAGCAGTCTTCATATAAATATGCAGAAACAGGTAAGCTGGGTGCAGACAGCTCCTGGAGTCCTGGTGCAATCCCTCCGGTGAGTAGGAATGTCACCGGGAGACTTGGATGACCCTTTCTGTACATGGCTTTTGTTTAGGAGAAATAAAACCCACCCAGTAGCACTGGTATCAACACTAATATTGGGGACAGAAAAGGTTGGAAACAATCAGCAAAACGTGTTAGAAGTAATTCCTGAGTGACTATTGAATAAACAGCCTAGTGAATAGGTAGAGGCCTTTTACTGTATTTTTTTTTTCCTTCGTATTCTGATGAAAACACATCTGTAGATAAGGTAGTTGAGCCAAACCTATTCTTTCTCTTATCTAATAGGGTCCCAAAACGAGAAAGAATGTTCTTCCTCTGCGCATATTCTGAGAATGTCTAGCAGGTACACTGAGAAGCAGGAAAATAAGATTAGAAAGCAAATATTGTAGATGGTTGATGGGATGTTCCCCATGAGAGTCTAGTGGGGCATCAGGCAGGCTGGACAGTCTGCAGCTGCAAACTTCCAGAAATGGTGATACCAGTTTGGACCAGGGCTGTGTCACCTCAGGGTCATGGACCCCACAGTGACAGCTTCATCAAAACTCAGGTCAGAACGACTCTCACGTCTCAGAGAGTTTGTGACGTGCCCAACTGCCCTCAGACACTTCCCAGAGGGAGCAAAACAGATCTCACCCAAGCTCTGGACCCCTACATGAAAAGGTGTAAGAAACCATGGGAAGTAAGTGCTGCCACCTCCTTAGATGGGATCTTCCTTTTTTGCACTATAAAATATTAGTCAATATTTACACAAAAAAGCCCAAACAACTGAAATATGAAGTCAATATGAACTTGAACTCATCAACCACAATAACAGCTTTAAATTATATTAGAAGCAGAGACTTCTACATATTGTATTAGAAGTAGGTTGAACCAAGGATCCTAACAGCCAAAGTCAACAAACAAAAAACCAAACAGCAAGAGAAACAAAGGTAACACCCACTCCTATCGCACAAACCAGAACAAAAAGCTCTCAGTTGTGTCAGATCTCACCAGACACCTTGGAATAGAAATCTGGGATGTATCGTGTCTGTTGCCCACCCTCTCACTCCCCTGGTTTCAGCTTCTAAGTCAAGGAGGTGAAAGCAAACCCAGGAGTCAATCCTGTGGTCTGGGATTATTGAGGACAGACCCTGCCTTGCCTGGAGTTACTCCTCAGCTGCCCTGTAAGGATTCACCTGGTCCATGCTCAGCCACTTCACAAACCCGTGGCTCCTGCCCTTTGCAGGAGCAGAGGGAAAACTGCATTGAAAACAATTTTCAGAGCAAGTTACAGCCTAAGAATATTCATCTGAAGGGAGATGGTCTAACTATAGATTTCTTGAGGTAAATTATTTTATTCATAGAATGACATCACCAGTTAACTAATTTTTCTGAAGTCTGGCTACCCCTCACTTTTAACTTCTGACCATTTTCTGCTTTTAGGCCTTTGATGCACTTCCATCTCATAAATTGCAGATGAGGAACCTTTTTTGAAGTATGTGAATTTCACTCAATATTATTCTACTCCACCAGGACTGTGAACATGAACCAAACTTTGCCTCCCAACAGAGAGCTGCCCCAGCTGGATACAGCCACATTTCTCACGGCTTCATTTACACTTTCTAATTCATACAGGCCCTCAGCAATAAGCAAACAAACAATTGAATTGGCTAACAGAGGGAGGATAATTTAATGTTTGAAGTTTTTTTTCTGAAAAAAAGATCAAATGATAAGGTAGATTGGCCTTTTTTTTCTGATAAAGGTACATACATACATTGCTGCACATACATTTTAGAACCTGAAAAAACTCTTGCAGTATACAAGAAGAACAGTTTGAGGGTTAGGGCTTTACATTTATACAACGGAAATATCTCAGGCAACTTCTCTGCTTTTCATTTTGCAGATGAAGAGACAGAGCAAGTTATTTTATGATTTTTAGGCTGAATTAAAATATTGGCAGAACAGAAAAAGAACCCAGCCTTCTTTCTCTGCATTCTTTTCTCTCCTTCCTTCAAGCTTCAGGTCCCAATGTCATCCTAAACATAAAATACCTTACACACATGGCCACCCACAGGGAATGATGGCTCAGTGTGGGAGCATGGCCAGGTCCTACCTCCTCCTGCTCTCCTGACAAATCTGGATAAGCTAAAGACAAATCTAGGAGGGTTTAATGGCTGCTTGATCCTCACTAATAGGCCCAGGCAGATGAGGCAGGTGCAGATCATGGTAAGGGGTCAGGGACTAACTTTTGCCCTCATCAGATGGCCTAAATTTACTCCATGAAGCCTTATGAGATCTACTTTAATGGAAAATACCTACTTTACCCAACATTGCATCCATGCTTAACCTGGAGTTCATGTAAGTTTTGTTTGGAATTTAAGGGTATTTGAAAAGCAGGTAGTTTCCACAAGGAGTTATTTTTAGGTAGCATATGGGACTTCAAAACAAGTAAGAATTACACTACCTCCATTTTTCTCTTCTCCTGTTCATGCCCTCCTTACTCCCAAATTACAAAAATCCATACGTGAAAAACTCAAGGCTCTTACAAAACTATTACTTCAGAGAAAATCTTGTCAGCTTAACACTGTAGGAAGAGAAAAAAAAGTCTGTTGTGAACTGGAAAGGAAAATAAAACCCTGGCTACCAGCCAGTTGTCCTTTAAAAAGCATGTCTCACTTTGCATTTTTTCGGACAAGCCCCAGAACACACGATGAACCACTTCCACGTTGTTATTTATATTTTTCCAAGGCTTTCCTAACTTTCTTTTTCATACACGTTGATCACTACAAGCAGGAACTATTTTTTCCTGATGGCTAGTTCTTCAGACTGTCGAAGGGGGAAATGCTGTAGAAAGCTACTTTCATGCAAAGCAAAGACAAACCTTTAAAATTCTGTATTTCTGTTTCACAAAATAACGATTCTTTTTTCTAGAAGTGGTATGAGCTCAGTGTTGCAGCCGACACTGCCCGCATGATTTCTAGCTCTCATGTCTGTAAGCTGAGCAACACGTTCTGCCCTGTGATGGCTCCCGCTGCCAAAAACCACACACCAAAACAGCTGCCCCTCCAGTTAATCATTATTGACATGACCAAACAACAAATCTAGGCTAAAATGTCTGGATAACTATGATGTGGCCCAAATGATCTTAAGTTAGACAGTATTAATAAGAGTCAATTAAAAAGCTCTGATTTACAAGCTTCAAGTGCCCTTCAGGTATTGTAAAATTTTTTTTCAACAGGGCAGTCTTCTGAGAATATCTCAGTGAAGCCAGAAAAATGTATGCAGAGACAGACACCCACGTCAGAGTAGAAAAACACCCTCAAATGAGACCCAAAGAGCAAAGACATAAAATGATTTATACCTCTACAAAACTACTAAAGTAAACCTTAGTTAGTTTTATTATTAATGCATATTTAGTTGAACTAGAACTTTGAAGAGCCTGGAAAAAACAGGCCCTGCTTACAAAGGGATGGAGCTTCTGAGTCACACAGGCTGGGTTTTCCTCTGTACTTAAATATCTGGAGAAGGATATATCAAAAAGCTCCTGAGCAGACCTGAACATCTTACCTACACTTCACCCTCAGACTCTCAAAACTGTGTTATCACTGAAAACAGTGAGGAAGAACCATCACATATCTCCTTTCTGGATGCTGTTTCCTTAGCACCTAGGCCTATTGAAGAAACCAGCAATGCTCCCTTTGCACGTTTGCCAGAGCCCTGCATGGGAAAGCAAAGATTAAAATGTTTCCTATCAGCATCACCTATGTCCAGCTTATTCACCTGGCTCGAATAATGCACTGCTGCCCAGAAGCTGGTTTTTCCCAAAGAGAAAGGAGAGAAGGCAAGTACTTTTGAGAGGGATGGGACTTAACAGGATGTTAATGTGATGACCCTCAAGTAGCTGAATGCATTGCCAGGTATCACACAGATTAATTCTGATCCTTCCATCTCCGTTTAGTAAACTGGGATTTCGAAAAGCCACCATTTCCAGTGGTGAGAAGGTAATTAAAGCTCCACTCCTTCACTCTTGCCATCTCTTGAAAGCTCAGGAAACAAAGAGCAGGGAGTGGCTGTGTGATGCAAACCCGAACTAAATCTGAGTTACAGCAAACTCCTACAAATTAATGTAAATAAAAACCTGCAGCTTTCATACATAATTACACAACCTAGACGAGTGGGGTGCTCCAAGGAAAAAAAACCCATGAACTCATTTGTATTTATGGTTAGTGAGAATACAGCAAAACTTGCTCTCCTACAGACACTTAAAATGTATGTAAAATTCAAATGTAAAATTCACCCTAGGTCTTAGGAGATAGCACTATAGCATCTCAAGCACGCATGTACCTCCTTTTCTTTCATTAGGAAACTCCAGATTTACTGAATTAAAATACTTCCAAATTAATTCCCTCTACAGTGAAAACCCTGTCCTATATTTAATAGCAACCAGAGCTTGAGAGTTCTAAACCCAAAAATCAGAGATTTCATTATGGGAAGTGCTATATAGTAATACTGAAAAATTCAACCATCTTAATTGTATGGTTGAACTAAGCTATTACCTTAACTTACAAAGCATTTTGTATAATCTGTCTGTTCCTCTCTTGTATCTCCCAAAAGACAGCCATAGATATACAGAGCTGGAGCATTCACTTGAACGGTGTATTTTTCAGCCATGTATTTCTTTAGAAATGGTGTATTTTGTATTATTGTGAAGTGCATCCTCATAGAAACTCTGTAGTTTGTTGATTCAATTGAATTGTGCAAGACTGAAATTCGAAACCGTGCTTTTTGCATTGATCCTTAAATCGTATCATTAAAATAGAACTCGATGATGTTTTGAATACACTGATCCTGATAATTTTATTGCTTGTGAAGTTTCATTGTGGCACCAGTGACTAACAGCACCTGAAGAAAAAAATAGAAATCTTCCTCTGAAACACAATTATGTCCAAACCATTTGAAAGGTACAGAAACCAATTATAGTAAAATTCTGTGTTCTCAATCTGGATCCATGAAAAACATTCCAGCACGGAGAGATGCTGGGTTATTTATTGTGGGAAGTTACTGAATGCTTAACTATGCAGATGAAATTCTCCTCATTCTTTTATACAAGGCAGCAAAATAAATAACAGCTCACAGTTCCCAAGGTAGACTTGTTAATCGGTCCAATATTGTTCTAATTCTCCTCGTCGCTAACTGAATTGGAGCATGTAACTGGATAAAATGTGTCTTTAGATACCATGTACTTATTCCGATTACTATTTGGTTGATTGATGACTTTCTGATTTCTTGAAACAATGCCAGCACAGTGGCCTCTTGGTAGCTGAACACATGACTGCTGTTTGTTGTGCTTTGGGGGGACTGCAGTGCGAGGTCTGGCTCAGTCATTTTTAAAATCAATACTTGCTCTCTGAGCACGGGATAATTTAGAGAACATAATTCAGAATTCTACCTTTCAGCATGTATCCTCCATCAAAGGAGGATTTTTGTCTAGAGTCAGCACAAAGGCTACATGACCCAAGAATGCACAGATAAGGTTAAAAAAGAGAGGGAAAGTACATATTTTTTTTAAACTAAACCATCACCAGCCACATGTATAGATAAATGTGTCTTTTATGCGAGTGCACTTACAGCACACGTGTACTTCCATAAATATGAACTGGAACTGGATGCTTTGAAAAAATTTCAAGTTTTGCTTACTCTGACGTGTTTTGGTTTTTTCCCTCCTGTTCTGACCATTTGCGTATTACCTCACTTTTAAAAGCAAGGTCATCCTCCCTACAAAGAGTGAAATGTCTGAAAATGGGACCTGCAAAGTCTCTGACCAGTTGGTGCTCCGTCCTCCTAATGCTGGATCTCGGAAAAAGCTGAACACGGAATAATCTCCCCCGCAGGTATCAGTGGTGTTCCGCTCTCAGCAGCAGTGATTTGAACCAAATCTGCTGCATTAAGTCTACGCAGTCCTGCACGTGTAAATGAAGACCAACAGATCCTAGTCAGACCTACTGTTCTTTGGGTATTGAATGAACTCCAGTGTTACAGATTTTGATCCTTTTGGATTAATTTTCACATCCTAACATTCCAGCTCAAGGTTATATCTCCATTCACCTTCCCTATTCCTTCCATTAACAAAAATCTCCAATTGTCCAGCTTCTTTGAACCTCAGTGGTATTCTGAATCCTCTCTCTGCCATTGAAATATAAAGTTCTCTTTGTGCTTTCTCTTCCTGCTTCCTCCTTCCTTCCCTGAGCTGAGCACCCTCAGAGTTTCCCATTCCCCATGCAGCACTCCAGATACATTCCTACATCCGTATCCTGTAAGGTTTCCCTCTCTCCTCCCATATCAGAAAACTTTCACTCCTCTTACATTTTGACAGAAGCTGCTGAAGTCAATAGAGCCTTCTTCATATTTAAAATGTGCTTAATTTGCTTTTGAATTCTGAACGTATTTTCACTCCTCAACACAGAAAGGCTCAGGCACAATCTCCCCAGCTTAGAGGACTGGGAGCCCCTCTACAACGTTCTTGTTTTCATTCTAATTTTGCTTCTACCTCCTTCAAAATGGGAAACTTCCAGGTATATCTAAACAAAATTTACAGCTTCTCTTCATTTTCTCAGCACCCTGAGCAAAAAAGGATCTGTCCCAAAAAGCACAAAGCAGTCTAATTCCTAGCCAATGACAGTATTATGAGAAGTAGTACCCGAAATGTCCAGAGGTCTGGGGAAAAAAGGCTGATGCCTCACTTGAAGGTATTATTTTCAAACATCTCATCCTCATCCAGATTTCTTACAAGGAAAATATTTTTCTTAATTCTTTGCAACACTCATTTTGAATTCTAGTCAAAAATCTATAGATGGCAGCAAATTCGCTTTAGCAAGTTGAGTTTTCTAATCATTCTCCTTTTTTGTATGCTTCTTTTGACAGAAATTGAATTAAATATGACACAAAATAGTGGAGAATAGTGACAAAAACAGATAAATAATTTCAACCATCTGTAGACTAATGAAAAACTGTAATTTCTCTTACTTCCTTATTTATTGTTCTCAGTCATTTGATGAGCCCTCAGGTATTCTGGTGTGGACCAAGCAAATAAAATCCACTCAGGGTAGAAAAGTTTCAAACCCTGCGTCTGTTATAAATTTTTTATGAGGATTATTGGTGCTGTTTCGTTCTACACACTTTGCTGGATGCCCACAACAGCAGTCGCAGCAGCAGAGCTCTGAAAAGCAGTTTCCTTTTCAACTTTTTCCACAGCTTTCTCAAGAGGTCATCCTTTGGGGCTGAAATTTCTAGTGTCTGTAAATAAATTTTAAACAGGAGATTTAAGCCTTATTTCTTTTTCGGAATTAGGAGTTAAAACATATTTCTTGTGGTTTTTAGGTAAATCCTTGTTACTCTTTCCCACAGAAGGGCATAAGATAAGCATCAAGGTAGAAAATAAAAATTTGCATTTTCCAAATCATCGGACCCAAGGTTTGTATTCAGGGGTAAACAACTTCCCAGGCTTGGTTGATATTTTCTGCAACAAGACAGATGCTTAACCTGCAGATTCCTATCCATCCAAACCTCAGAATAAAACTGGTGAAATAGAAGAACAGAAGGAAGGTACCTGACTAAACTCAGAGAAAAGAGTTTAAAGCACCCATTTCCATGACACTGAGGCTTGGTTCTCATTCACTTTGCAGCTTGGCTGCCCTTGGCATCACCTCTCAGGTGGGGTTTGCTCTCTTTCACCACAGGAGAAGAGTTGTGCACAGCTTGGCTTTTACAAGGTTTAGGAACTTTTACAAATGCCGGGCAGGGGGGAAACCCCACGTTTTGTCACAAATGACCACCAGGATACCTGTCCTTTAAAATCAAGACCTTCTGCACATCATCTGAGTTAGAGAAAGGCAATAGCAACAAGGAAGCCTCCCACCTCATTGCTCATTAACACTCGTTTCTGTCGTGCTATGACACAAAAACTACGTTTCAATTGCAACAGCTTGAAAAAATTGCAGAAGGCTTTCCTGTGCTCAGTATGTACATTGATAAAAAAAGCAAATAAAGCACAGGAAGGAAAAGTGGAGGATCAGGAAGAAGCCCGAGTTCTCAGCTATGGACCTGAGGACACCAGGGTGGTTATGGGACAGGAACAGAGGCCAAGAGATGTTCTCTGACAGCCCCAGCGGGAAGGGAAGCAGGAGCCTGCACTGGAAACCTGTGATAATGTTCCTGGTTTTAGCAGAAAGAAATAGGAAAAATAATTGCGTATAGATATACTACAACCATCACTGCACTTTTTTTCTCCAAGTATAATAAAAATAAAACAGAACAAAGAACAATTTTCTCAGAAACAAACAGCAAGGATAAAAATAATTTGACATGAAAGATTTTATCAATAGTACTTGATTATAGTTTTGTTTTATAGTAAATTATTTCAAAAGCAAGAGTGGCTTTTGTCACTTCACTTGCCTCAGATTTTGGGTTCTTGCCCTTAATTTATGAGTACAAGTCTAGATACCTTCACACCCAACTTCTCAGCTAAGGAAAAAATACTCAGACATGTACCTGCAGCATAATTTTCTGTCTTCAAGCTGCAAGCATAAATTATATGACAGAAAGATGGGGAAATTGCAGGGTTTTGACAAGAGTTTATTTAGAATGTATATGATTATGAACATATCATTTTGAGTCAGAAATTATCTCATTTGTGAGAAATAACACCTCTGGCTTCACTGAACATAAAACAAAGGGTTTGCCATGGGGGCTTCACCAAAAGACATCTTTAGGAAAAACAGTATCTTTAATGGCAGAGTTACTGCAAATACTGTGATATTTAATTTTAAGACATTTTTAAAAATCTTCTCAATTAAAATATCCGTATCATAACTCCAGAATACATACACAACTACTTTGGCATTATTTATGCTGGCAAATCAATAATTATGAGAACAAAGACTGTAAAACCTGGCATTTCTTCATCGTCCTTCACACTGTTTATTTTCTCCAATTTTAACCCATTCCATTTACTTCCTGTGGCCTGGGCAGCTGCACTGCTCATTCAGCTCATTCAGAGAGCCCAGACAGAATGTTTATTCATGCTTATTCAATGAGCCTGCGAGCAAACCTTCCTTTGCCAAACTGTCCATGTCTCCTCTCTCATGAGATCTCTCCATTTACAGAGATATCCCACTAAATTTTAGATGCCTAATTCTAAAATTTAAGGGACATCGCCTTGGGCTACCACCATTTTCCTGCACAGAGCTGTTCTCACACTCCTGTTGGTTGTACCCAGAAGGATCTGGGAGCAGTGTGTGCTGTGACATTCTTGACAGTAGAGCTAATATTTTCCAAAATAACCACCAGTAATGGGTATGTCAACCTGATTTTTTATCTTGAGCTAATGACAGACCAATTACTGTCAGGTTTCTTGGAATTAGGGACAGGACACTGAATGTTTTGCTTTCAGACTGTACTTTTAAAGCCAGTTCTGGCAGATACAGAGAGTCTCATAGTTGCCTAACAGCCTGCAGCACATGAAAAAATAGCAGTGATATAGCCCAGCATTAATGCAGTCAGCTTGGTATTTTCTGTCACATTTCAGGAACACCAAAATCCCAATTAAACATAAAATACTGTAAAAAAATTCCTAGCTAGAGACGTTTTGGCAGAATGAACTCCCCTAGCATGCACAGGACAGGATTCTGTAGATCAGTCAGTGAGTGCTCATTGAGTCTGGGTACCAGTCACTGCTCTCTGGTGTGAAAACAGGAGTAGGTAGGACAAGCCTTAAGAAAGAGAAGAGCAGGCTGGTAACGTGTAAATGGATATTATTTCAAGACTGTCTTTGGACTTGCTGTGCTCCAGATTTTGGGTCTGGAACACAGACAGTCCTCAGGAGAGTATTGGTATCTGCACATCCATGAAATTGGAGAATCCAGTCCTAGCTTTTAAAAGAGCCAGTGATAATAAAGCCCTGACATCCTTGAGTTTATCTTCAAAGTCCAGAAATAGAAGAGGATGCACGTTTTGTTTATATGATTTTCCTTTAGTGCAGTAGATTAAACTGTACCAGTCTCTGGACCAAAATGCTTCTGAGCTTTGATTCTTATAAACTTGGTGTTGAGCCATATGTCTTTGGACCTCTCTTAGGAGCAGACTCACAATCTAAATACATGAGTTATTCACGAAAGGAATGCACGTATTAGAATAATTCTATCACTTCTTCCCAGTCAGGTGTTGGATAACATTGGTTTCCCCGCCAAATTTCCTGATGAAATTCCTTCACAAACATAAAATCTGCTGGAATTGTAATACTTTTATAGAAAGTCATGACCCCTTTAAGGAATTGATTTCTGTAACACTCTATTTTTCATTAGAATTGTTTTCCTTTAAGTAATTTCATAATTCCCTGTTAATGAGCAAGTGAAGAGCGTTTTGGACCAGACAGCATGTGATGTCTAAAGCACCAATCACTTCCCTAGACCTCCTATCTCTCAAACCACCTGCTAATCATAACAATTGCTAATTTGAGACCTTTTAGCCATTTCTGATGTCAGTGACAACGCCAGTAGCCTGCAATGGCCATTTGGCCACTCTTCCCACCCACCTCAGCGACTGCCGCTGCTGCTGCCCATTTTGGGCTCTATTGTTCTCCTGCCTCTTCTGACCACAAGCAATTCCTCCTCTCCTAATCTCGGGGGAATCTCTGCCTTCACAATGGGGGCAGGGCCATTCGCTTTGTGTGCAAGATAATCTTTTATAGAATTGTTCTCACACACACCCCATCCTGTTCATGCTCTTTCTGCCTCTGAAAGGCAGATAAACAGCAATGGGGAGGTTTAAAAAGCCAATAGGAAGTGTTAACTATCTCTGGTTACCACTACCCTTGCTGATGTGCACTTAAAAATGCATATAGATATTGGGAAATTGGGACAAAAACTGTATTCATTATTATTGTTGCACTATCTCTAATATTAAATCAAAAAGTGCCTTGAATATAGCTGAAATCTGCTAACAGATAAACAGTTCACTGGGTTTGGATTTTATCAATACCTATGTGCAAAAACCAAACAGTGATGGAGCAAGTGCTTCCCACAGTATTTCAAAAGAGAGGAAAAATCTAAGGTGATCAGAAAAAGGAAGCAGAACTGACAGCCCCTGTGCTCAGCATGGTATCTCCCTGCCTTATCGATGCTCCTCTGCCCCAGCCCACTCTGAATAGAAAACAAAATTTACTTCATCTCCCAGTCTGAATTGCTGAAGTATGACTTCCTGCTAGGCTTTATGTTTCAGTCCTCCACTCTGAAGGATTTAAAGCTAGTCATTATATTACAAAGCAGGTTGCAGAAGGGGTTTAAAAAATAAATTTTAAAAAAGGGTAGACTGTACTGACAAACTTCTTTAACTAGGAAAAAAAAATCTGTAAATATTACTGTACCCTACACAACAGTGAATAAATGCATAGAAAGAAAGCGTCCTGTTGCCTGTGACACGGATAAGAATGTTAGGTATTTCTTTCACCTTTCAAAAGTGCTTTTCTGATTTATTTCCAATCCTTTTCATGAGCAGAGTATAAAATTATCTGCAAAACCTGCATCACGCAGGCATTTCTCCTTGACAATAGTCACTATTCTACTAGCAGAGCAAAGGAAAGGCTCAGGAAAATCTCAGCTCTGTCATTACGCCCCGTCCTGCTGGACGCTCTCCTGCTGCTGCTGCTGCTCCCGGCCGCAGCCCGCGCCGAGGGCTCCCTCTAGTCCCTGCTCCCAGCACAGCAGGGGCCGGGATCGATACCCGAGCCCGCAGCTGCCCCAGCCGCAGCCCCAGCCCCCCCGAGCAGCGCCGGCCGCGGGGCAGCGCCGGCCGCGGGGCAGCTCCATCCATCCCCAGCTTCATTCCCATCCCCAGATCCATCCCCAGCTCCATCCCCATCCCCAGCTCCATCCATCCCCAGCTTCATTCCCATCCCCAGATCCATCCCCAGCTCCATCCCCATCCCCAGCTTCATTCCCATCCCCAGATCCATCCCCAGCTCCATCCCCATCCCCAGATCCATCCCCAGCTCCATTCCCATCCCCAGATCCATCCATCCCCAGCTCCATTCCCAGCTACATCCCCATCCCCAGATCCATCCCCAGCTCCATCCCCATCCCCAGCCCCATCCATGCCCAGCCCCATCCCTCCCTCCGCTGTAGCCGCGCAGCCCCGCGCAGGCCTCAGGCTCGCTGCTCTGTGGAGCAGAGGTGCTGCGAGGACTTTGGAATATCTCCTGACAAAAATGCTAAACATGGAGGACGTGAACCCCAAATCTAACGCGTCTGTGCGTCCCCCGGGACTGAGGCTGCTGCCCCGGTAGGCGCTGGGCTGGCGCTCGGCAGCCAGGGCTGGAGTCACTCAGTGCTTTGTTGTACTGCTGCCTTTCATTACTCTCTGCTCTGGCCAGGTGGTGAGGGCCACGCTCTGAAAAGCTCCCTGGGGTCCGTGTTGTCTAATAAGTATGGATGTTGCCCGAGGCAGTTGGTGAGGTCCCTGTATCTAAGGCCCAACAAACTCAGCTTTATAATGATTGGCAGATTTGGGGTTGAAGCGTGGCTGCTGACATGACATCGTAATTCATTACACAGTGCTCTTTAACGTGTAAATTACCTGAGATATTACGAGTATTTTGCTTTTAACCCTCATCTGCTTGTACCTAATATTGTTCTACAGCTGTGTGGGCTGACTTTGGCAGGACGCAGGACAAATGCAGGAGAAGCCCTAAGCTGCATGTTCTGTGTTTTTTTTTCTGTAAAACACAGTGCAGTAAAAATTTCAACAGTTTCAGTCAAGTTCAACAAAATGTTACAGCTATGACATGAATGTCAGACCTCAAACCTGGTATTTAATCACTTAGTTCAAAAGTAGCATTTTTGCAGTGGTTTCTATAGAGGAACAAACTGCAAGCACCTCACAGTCACAAAGAAAAGCCTTTTCAGCACAATCATCAATCTATTCCCACACCTTTGTACGGCTTCCTCTGCCGTTGTCTGTTCAGATATGGAGTTGCAGATATGGCTGTTTATATAAACATAGCTCTGCACACAGACCGGGACCAACAGTGCTACCCTTGCTCACTGCCACAACTTTCCCATGGAACTAGCAAGAAAGCAAAATGAAGTCTATCAAATGTTAGCTGATGCAGAGTGACAGATATGATTAATTTAATGCTGGGAAAACAGATGAGATATTTTGAATGAATACTTGAGTTTTCTTGAAGCATGGTATATTTTATATAAATCAGCATCCCCAAGCCCATCTAGGCTTTGTCCTGGCTAAGTTACAAAGCTTGTCATTAAAACATAGCATCTGATTTTGAAAATAAGCTTTAAGAATGGAGTTTGCATTAATGATTTCAAAGGGTGCTGTCTGTGCTGCTGTGGCCTCACGTTGACAAGTACAGAGTGTAGATGCAAAAAGAAAGGTTGGCAGTATGTGTGGGGCAGGCTCCTGACCTCTCTCCTTGGCTGAGAGCTCCTGGGCCCTGGAGCCTCTGCCAGTAGCATTGGTGTGTAAGACCCGTGTTTTCAAAAATTATTACAAAATACTTGATATTTATAACTTGTAGCTGCAGATAGATTTTTGAAGACACTCAATATTAGCCAGCCTGGCAACCATTTAATTCAATGCTGAGTGCTTTGAAAAAATATATCCTGAGAGTGTTGACTGTCCTTGAGTTTCTCTGATGCCAACAGAATCTGGAAGGATTTATAATCCTGTAGGAGGTGGCTAGAAAACTGAAGGATGCAACTCACATAAAAATAACTCAAATAAACTCAAATAAAAATAACTGGGCCTTGTTTCGGGCACTTCTAGAAATCTGCATCACAGCAAACATTTTTTGGCCACCCTCATGATGGTACAGTACCATTGCCAATTTTACAAACACTTTTATCTCAGGCTTCAGCAGGAAGTTTTTGGCCTGGATATTACTGAGTTAGCTCTATATTTTTCTCTTCCTGCATCACAAATGCCCTCATCCTCTAGTCATGTGCACTAGTCTCCGATTCATTTTCAGCTCTTCTCAGTCCTTATGAAAGCTAAAATGAATGCAAACTGTGTTCTGACTTTGTAGAAAACCTTTACATGGTCCTAGCTGAAAACAACATGCCCCAAGTAAAGCACCAACCCCTTCCTCCCCTAAAGCAGTGAACATCTTTGCTCTATAGTGAACATGCTTATAGTAAGATGTTTTTGGGATTGCTGCTGTTCATCACAAACTGTCTGTTGCAAGAGTTCCAGTGCTGGGAAGCCTCAAGAGCTCCAAGAATAATAATGCTTTTTAAGATCCAATTTTAATTTGGATGCAGTGAATCATCCACACATTCCAAGTATCTCAGGCATTTCAATGTAATGTGTCAATTAGATAAGTAAATAAAATAAGTAAGTGAAAACTTGCCCTGAAACCCAGATATGGTTTTTCTGTATCTGGCACATTTGTTTTGTCCTTATTTTAGATTATATAGATTCTTTGTTTTGTCAAGACTAAATATTTGACTGCCTTAATTTCTTTTTTATTCATTACACCTAAGCTGATAGCACCAGCAATTCATTTGGCCATGGTTTGAAAATAGCACACAGCTCCTCTTTTTACTGCACTTTACTCCACATCAAGGTAAAGTAGCTTTCAATAATCTTGCACAGGTTAATACAGGAGAGATTTCTTTTCTCTGTTTTGAGTGGAAAACCAGCTTTAAGGCTGCTTATGACAGGCCAGTTGCTACAGAAGCCTATTTCCCCTTCATCCCTGGCCCTTCAAGACAAGTCAAACCTTGCAAGACACTGAGCTCTCTCAGCTCAGACCACGCCAGGTGCTGCAAATGTTCCAGAGCCAAAGGAAAGATTCCCAGCATCACACTGTCAGGAGAGTGAGGGGGATTTTCCCTTGCCCACAGCTGAAATTCCAAGACAATCCATTTTTGTATGTGTTTTCCTGCATAGAAAACAAATTATTTTTTAGTTACCCAAAGCAGAGTTTTTCATTTTAACAAGCCACATTCTATATTGCTGTGAGGCTGAGGAAGACACTGGAGCTGCAACAGCTCGATACTGGGTGAGCAGCAGAGAGTTAATCAGTGCTGAACCAATATTTCCATATAATGTTAGTGGGCTTGGTGCTATTTTTAGCCCCTCAGCCAGCTGTAGTCACTGCAGTTCCTGTGACTGTTTTTGACAGAAGATGAACAGTATCTCTAGTTACCTGGTCAAATTCTTATTCTGGCAGTTTCATGCTCCCTGCTGAAAAAACTTGCATAATGTCTATGGAATAAACGTGTTTGTGCTCCTCCTTGGGCAGCACACAGCAATGCTGCGTGAGGAGGTGCTGCACCTTTCCCCCTCAGCTGTGTGCTGCCAAAGGTGGGGATTCCACCAGACACGCTCAGCCAGTGAGACCAACCCAGCTGGGGGTTCTGCCACGTCCTGAAGCCTTTCTGTACTCCAGAACCCTGCTGGCCTGGGATTTCACTGCTGACACATTCCAAGGAACATCCTGCCTGGTGCCCTCAGCATAATTTACGGACTCCTTGGGAAAGCAATCCCATCTCCTCATGCACCAGTTCCACTGCTGGACACGTTGCCAGCACTCAGGAAAGGACAACATATTCTTTCCAGGTCTTTGCCCTCACTGAGTGCCCACGGCCTGAACAAGGCATGGTAATTCTCTCCTGTGCTTATGAGGGCTTTTGTTTCATCACACATAGACCTGAGCCCTCAAAATTAGATATACCCTGATGTTTGAATTAACTGTTACACTAAAAGAGGAAACTTCCCATGTTTGTGGGGTTATAAGGAGACAAAGTAAATGTCCCATAGCATTTAAGATAAAATTCTGAGCCTGCAATCTTAGACATTGTTGTTTCAATAAGCTGTACTGCATGACAGTAGATTATAGATTCAAGCATACCCTTGGCTCCAATTTAATCTCACTATCAAACGGTTTTAAACACAAGGACCTTCAAATTTTGCTTTTAAATCAGATTATCGCCCAAAACAGAAAAAAGCACCTGACTGTGGAGTGTTGCAACTTTTGCCTTGCTTTCACCATTTTCCTTTCATGGCACAATACAGGCATACAACAGAAGATGCTGTACATTCTCTCCCTCCTTCCCTTTTAGTGCTAGAACCACTTCTTTTATCTGAAAGATCAGCCACTTAAGGCTCTTTTTCTGCACATAAGTACGTGTGGCTTTTTCTCTGTACTTTGAATGATACCAGTGAAGGCTGTGTTCACAGGTACACTAAGTGTAAAGATACATATTTTAGGATAAAATGCTCTGTAAATCTGTCAGTCATCTAAAAAAGGAAAGGATTTAATTGTATTTTAACTGCAGAGGCATTTCATGTGCCTTAACTGTTACAATAAAGAGGAAAACTTTCATTACCAGGTTCTGGGAATCAGCTGTGCATCTTTCCTTAACACTAATAGGAGACTCTGCTGTTTCTGCCCACCTAACACTGAAAAATTACTCAATAAAAATTGCTTGTCTGGTGCAATTACACCCTCATCTTTTAATTAGCATTCTCTCTGGTAGTAAGGGTGGCTTTAGAAGCCCAGTAAAGAGATATGTCTTGGCCGAACAAAGTCATGTTCTTACCAAGCAGATTGGTTTAGCTTCAGCCTTTCAATGAGCACACGATCCTCAAAGCATTTCATCCTCATTACTGAATCACGATGCTGCTGCTGAAGTGTGAATGTGGATGCTTTGGTCTTCTGGGAAGGGAGAGCTTAATATTGAATAAACAACTATCTGGGGAGAGAAAAAAGAGACTGAAAGGAGCTTCTGGGGCAGAAGAGGGCTAAAGCCAAATATTTTTATTGGTATCATTTTTCTTTTAAAATGAAATGAGCCACTTAAGTGTTTTCTTTGATTTGTATTTGGCTGACTGAAATACTGTCAGGGAGAAGGAAACGCCTGCAATGCAATCCTGAGTGAAGAACACAGCACATACAAAAAAGTACCAGAATCCTCAAAAAGCATAATGAGCACAGAGCAGTGCTTGCATATGTAGATCCCTCTCTGACATTAAGTTTGAATCATCTAACTAAACAGAATCATGATTCTATTTCCACTGTATTTTTTTTCCTCATACTTTCAAAATTTCAGGCTGAGCAAAACTTTTCTTTCATTTCCTGGCATTTGAATGAAAAGCACTTTGGAAAAAAAAAAGCCTGTCCTAAGCAGCAAGGACAGCGTGATGGCAACACAGAGGCAGCTCCCTGGGGAGCTGGGTGAAGGCAGCGCTGCGGGGCTGGAGCCCAGGGACCAGTCCCTGGGGCTGCCTGAGGACAAGGACTTGTCCCCCTCAGTTCCCAGGTGAGTGACTCGCCCTGTTTACATAGGACCTTTTGAGGTGAGGTTTCGATGATCTCGCCTTTCAAAACCTTTTTCTCTCATATAAATAGTCATACATGAAACTAGGCAGAGGAATTCCTGTCCCCTCACCCAAAGGAGGGTCCTACTTATTGAGTTCCAAAAATTATTTTTTCTCCCCTTGTCTGGCCAGACACATTTTTACAAAGCAGTGTCCAGGATTGCCATCAGAGTTTTGAAACACATGGGAGCACTTCCATCCTTTACAATCTTTTTATTGTTGAGGAAAAGTATTTACGAGCTGAAGGAGACACGGTATAAGTCTCAATTTACAGTGCAGTTACGAACACTTATAAAATGTTTCATCAATTAAAGATGGGTTGTTTTTTGTTTTATTTCCCACAATTTTTTAATTAACAGCAAATAGAGTGGCAAGAAAATAGAATATTTCAATAAATCTTGGTGTAATTAAGAACTTTAAAAGGTATTTACTAGAAGATTTTCTGATTTTTCAATTATAAACAAAGAAATATCTCCAAAATCAGATTAAACCAGAGCTGCCATTTTACCACCTATTGTGCCCTTCTAGACCTGAAATCTGCCCCACAGGGCCTTGCCCTGAGTGAGAATCTCTTCCACCACCTGCCAAAGTTGGTTGGTGCTGGGAGAGCGAGGTGCTGGATCAGCCCAAGGGGAGACATCCACATGGAGCGGGATGAAAGTGGCAAAGCTGCCACACACAGCGCTGCCCAGCACAGCCTGGGAAAGAAGGCACTGAGCAGGGAGAGTGCAAATAGAAATCTTTGAGGATGCTCACACAGTTGAATTACTCATGTTGGCTCCTGTGTTCTGAGTGGGTTTTTTTGTTTCTTTGATTACCTGCATTTTTTTTCTTTTAGATCTGTAAACTAAAAGTCTCGAGATGGGCCAAGCTGCCCATCATGTACACTGCCCATCAAAGTACACTTGACATGAGAGGTCAGAAGCTGTGGCAGTAGCATAGGGGCCGCTTCTTGGGTAATCAGCAGATTCCACCTTTGGCAGTGGTGCCTCAGTCTCCCATGCCTGGAAGCACGTCAGCTTGTGCAGGCCAAGATGAGCTCTGCAGAGCTCACACTGTTTTTACAAGCTGTATGGGTTATAATAAGGATGGGTATGCAGAATAAACATATTTTTGTTGCTTTTCATTTTATCTTTGGTCTGTATCAGAAGCCTGGGAGCAGGAGGACCAAAAGATTAAAATAGAATATTCTGGAATCACATCGAGATGGAATGAAGAATCTGGGAATTATCAACCAAGACCTATTCCTGGAAATTCAGTATGCCAGCTCACTCCTCAAGCATGCTCAGATGAGATTTCTGTGACAAAAAAACCAGAGCATCCTGATGCTGCAAGAGACTCACTCACATCAGCAATGCACTGTGGCCTTGACTCTGCATAAGCATATTAACAAACTGGGTTATTTTACAAATTACACTGCATTCCAGAAGAGTGAAATAGAACGGCAGGAAAGCTCAAAATTCAAAATACATACACTGAAATGCGTGATGCTTTGTTCAATTGGAGGTAGGTAATTTCACAGATTTTAGCTTTCCTTTTGTTGTATATTTCTCTCAAAATCAGTATCTGGGAAAATGTGCATTAACAAGCATCTGTACAGTGGGAGGATGACCACACAGTGATTTCAAAATCATGCTCTCATTACTGCTAAAAATATAGTTTGTTATCCCAAGAAGGGATGTAACACCTCTGTAATTAGGGACTGCTCTGGCCTCGGGGGAATCCTAATAAAGCAAATTTCATACATTGATGTGCTTCCCATTGCTTCATTTCTTTGTTCTATCACCCTGTTGTTAATAACACCCTGCAGCAAAAAATGTTCATGAAGCCAAGAGCTGTCCAGATAAGAGAAAAGGTCATGATCCCCCTAGTGCGCGTTCATCAGTGAATGGACACCAATCTGAAAATAAGAGGATGTCTGTCAATATGGAATGGAAGGCAGCAGCATAACATCAAATTAAAGCCAACGAATGCTCATACAGTTGTACTGGGTTCCAACCTTAACCAAAAATCAATAGTCAACAAAGTATTACAATATGAAGTGACTGAATCACTGGGGAAGGAGGTAGCAGAGGGAGGAAGTGCATGAAAGCTTTGCAAACATTATTATACTTATACACACATACGCACATGGATGATGAAGATGATGTTCTGCTGCCTCTAAATTTCAGCAGGAAGTGGAGCCTCAGTTACCAAGGGTAGGAAATGCAGCACAAGATTCCAGTCATGCCAGTGGTGTTAATGGGGGATGCAGCAGGTACACATTATGCAAGGTCCCAAAACCAATGAAATGTGTTAAACACAGCTTTCGTGTTTGATCACAGCCCCAAATACTGCTGAACATTATTGATGTATATTTTATGGCAATTTAGTAGCAGTAAAAATTTCACAAGGCAAGCAATGTCAGGCGGCATTATGGGAAGCGGGGATTTTTGCCAAGGAAAGGCTGCAATAAAAATATTGGTTTGCCTTTGACTTTTTTTGATAAGTTATGTTTGTGAGGAAAAATGCTGTGAAACTACTTACATATAAGGCATCACCCATATTCCAAAAAGTTTGCCTTAAAACCCTCTCCATTTATCAATAAATTTGTGAACTACAGTCAAATTGTACATGTCTATTCCCAAATGTAACTTTTGGCTAAGAAATTCTGTGCTTTCATTTTAGGCCATTTATAGCTTATTCCAAAACCACTCACAAGCAGTTAGGAAACATCCAAAAGCTTCAGTGGAATTTGATTCAGCCCTCAGAGAAAACAGGCACCACTCCATCCCTAACTACAGGCAAAACTCAAATTAAGAATTCTTTATTCTTCCCTATCATTTTCAAACAAGAAGAATTCCAAGAAACAAAATGGCTAGAGAAATTCAGAACATGTAGCTATCCATACAGCAGACTTGTCTAATAACCATTTTTTCCCTGAGCAGCTGAGAAGGAAGAGTGAACCAGGGATTTTCCTACTTGTACATTATTTTGTTGTGAAACAAATCATCTCAGCAGTGAGATGGCCCCCTGGTTTGGAGCTCCTCTTGTACTAAAAGTACAAGGTTAATTTTGCTGCCTGAAGGCCACCCTGCACATAATTAGACCTGATGCTGGAAAATGACCTTAATTTTCTCCATCAGTTTTGCACCCAGAGTAAGTACAGGAGCACTTTATAGCCCTTAGACATCTGATGACCAGATTAAACATGTAAATCAGATAGCTGGACATCTAAGCATGATTAAATTAATCATCCTTAACTTGAATCTATAAACCTGCACAAATAATTAATTTTAAAGTTTGCCATTATTTCTAAAGATAAAATGCATCAACAAATGCAGAGAATGCTTCTAGACGCTTATAAATTCCCAGAAAATATGTTTATAGTTTATCAAAGAAACAGAGCAACTTGAGATTTCTCTGGGTTTTTCAGGAGGAGTTGCTGAAGAAAACCCTTATGAAGGCATTAACTGGGATAGGGTCCAGTTGTTCTAGGCATTGTACAAACCATGCAGTGATCACCTAGAGATCAGGAACTAAAAAGAAAGACTTAAGTAAACAAATGACAGGGAAAAGCAAAATTGCAAGGGAGACACCTCCAAAAGGGGAGACCGATTGAAAAGAAGTTCAGATCCATTGAATTTTGTTATTACAGTTATTTCTCTCCCTTCCCATCAAAAAATGCCTTGTTTTATGTATTTTATCAAGGCAACAATTAATAGTCCATGTTTACTCATTTGCTTAATTGCAAAGTGCAATAAAGAAAATAGAAGTCAGTCTTATTTCCAGAAGAGCTTGGATATGAACTTTGTTATCTGGGCCTCCACATTTGCTCGGTGCATTACACAAGAACTATGTTGCAGCCTCTTCTTATTACTCAAGCCATAAATTTACAAGACAATTATGGTCTGCAACCTACAATGCAGTGTCAGTTCCAGTAACCCAGGGACCCTCATCAACCAATTTTTGTTTGGTTTGTTTCATCTGGGAACCTTGGTCTCCTCATTTCCAGAGAAAACTCCACCTGGAGCATATGGTGTCTCAACAGCTGCATCATAAGCAAATCGTCAGGTTTATTACCCTGTTAATTAGGGTCATTGCCCACTAATAATTTACCCAATGATAGGGTATTTTTTTAATCAGCCAGTCATCGCATTTAGTATTTCCTTTGGCTGAAACTGTAATAAACACTATGAAATACTTTAATTTATGATACTTCTACCCATCATAAAAGCATTTAACCTGGCCTTAAATTTTCTTTAATGGTACCTTTCATTTCTATCATTTTAGATCTTTTAAGGCCATAATACATGTTCTGGTATGTGGACTTCACTGTCATTTAGTGTATTAGCCTTGCTAGCCAAATCCACTCCTGAATAAATGCTCGTTTAATTATCTCGCTAACGAGGACTGTAGCAGAGAACTGTCCTGTTCCTAGGCACTATCACTGCAGCCTGTGTTACTGTATCAAGGCAGGGTACACATTGCCTACAGAGCATGATGCAGACCAAACAGATCATTCTGAAATCCTGCAGATCACTAGTCCAGAAAAGAGAGCAGGATTGCAGCTGTGGGAACTATTCAGAAACCTGACTCCACTCTGGTGCCCAGTCACCTGGAGATGGCAGCAGCATTTGTGGGGCTGATTACAGGGCACATGATCCTCAAGAACCTCTAGGAAAGGTCTTAAAATCTTCTCAATTGAGAGCTTCAATTGAAACTCTGCCCTGAATAAAACAGATGAGCTCAATGCTGATATTTTTGCTGTTTCCATGCTGCTGTTAGAGGAAAGGTCTGTATAAACCTCATGAAGATGATCAGGGAGAGGAGAGGAGGAGGAGCTGAAGCATTGTGCCACTTCAATGAAAGGTGCCACAGAAAACGCTTAGAAGGGAGAAGAGGTGGTTGCATTTCTCAAAAAAACCAAGCCTCTGAAACTGAACACTCGTGGGAGAAATAAATACCTGGACGAACGAAAGGTTTCTTGGAGTGTAATAACTAATCACTGGCATATTCAGAGTGCTGTGCCAGCAGCTCCTCCTGGCAAGCAGAAATAGGCAGAAAAACAGAGTAATTCTCCTTTCATGAGGGAGGAGTATTAACCATGAAGATGTTTTTCCACACCAGTGGGACTGAATGCATCAGGATTAGGAGCAGAGATGGGCAAAGCAAATCCTGAGAGGTAAGGAGCTTGTCAGCATGATACTGATGTCACAAGTCATGCTGACGCCCAGGTAGTAATAGCACTATTTTTTTGTAGCTGTTATTTGTATTAAAGTAGCTGAGATTAGGATCTCTTTGTGTTAAGCCTTTAAGCAAGGGAAAGTCTAACCCCCAAAGAGAATGCAGTCATCAATAATAAGACAAGGAAAACCTGGGAACAAGGCACCATTATTATTCCCATTTTATAGCTGGAGAACTGAAACACTGAGATTAAATGATTTGTCACAAAAACCCCCTAACTCAAAACAAAGCAAAACAACACAAATCAAAACTTTGGCACAGTTGTGACATGGAGCCACATCTTCTGAATCTACAGTTTCTACATTAGCCACCAGAGCAGCCCTCCTCCCTATACAAATGGTAATAGGAGGTAAATAACATACTACTAGCAACATACTCACCTAAAATTCTCAAACCACTTAATGTACTAACTGAGCCTAACAGTGATTTTAGAAGAACAGTAAGTATCCTATTCAGTGATCTAAACGGGCAGGTTTTGCCTCCCCTTGTTCCATTATTGCATACCATATCAAGAATTCCAGATTCATCCTGGCATTGAAAGTATCATCCTAATTTACACTCAGATGTAGGGGAGGATAAAAAGTGCGACTGATAAATGAATGTCTGTGACAATATTAAGTACGCTGTCACTGGATTAGAAGGCTGATTGTGAAGGAGAGCCACAATGTATACTTGACTCAGATTCCTGCTAGCAACAGAGGAATACTGCAAATGATGGCCTAAAACAGCTGCCCCAGCAGGAAAAGAATGACAGAGGACAGGGGCCCTTCACAGCTGAGGGTCTTGTAGCCCTTGATACCCTCAGCAAGCAGCGCCTGCTGTGCCCACAGCAATGGGCAGAGCTGCAAGGCTGGACAGCACAAGGGGCTGTAACTCAGCTGTCCAAGGCAGGTGCTGGATTGCATATCAATGAGATTTTTGTTCCTTAGACTAGGGTAGGTTTCTTGTTATAACTGAAATTGCAGTTGAATTTATGGATTTATTTGTATGGGCAATACAGGGTTAATGTCCTGTGTGAGGAAAAGTAATATTTCCTTTACTAGAACAGTCTCTTAACACAGAGTTAAATCTGTGGGGTTAACAGCAGGCTCTGGAGGAGCACACTGAACCACGGGGGAAGCCTCAACAGCAGCTCAGCTCCAGGTGCCCATGTGATGGCCTGATGAGCTACAGCAGCAAGACCTTCCATGGGCTGACACCGGTGCAGTCTGTGAAATCAGAGCTGCAGGAATATCGTTATTCAGCAGCTGGGTTGCTGAGTACCACAAGGGTGACACCAACGAAGTGAAGTACCTTGTGGATAATGGAAGCTGCTATGAACTAAAGACCCTTCTGCACATATAAGAGAAACACATATACAAAGGGTCCATGTACACGTGCTGTAACGGGCCCACAATGCTGAGCACAAGAAAACAGTTAAATAAAACTCAAAAAATGGAATAGAAAGTTCTATAATTACACTAGATATTCCACAGTTCTGAGAAAAATCTTAATTGCCATAATATTAAAGAAGCAGCTGAGGATATTGTCCAACAAAACTAGTATTTGTATTTCTGCCCAAAAGAGAAAAATCTAATGTTTGTTCAAACAGATTGTTATTTCTGGAGATGTTAAATAGGAAACTTATTACTATAACGAATTTGTGAGCTTTTAAAACACTAATTCTCTTTGACAGGTACTCCAGTGATGCACAGCCATAATTACCCGCATACACTCATGAGGAGTTATGATGCTGCCTCCCTACCTGTGTTACTCAGAGCTTGGCTGTCACCATCTGTGCGCTGTGAAGACAGCAAGAACTCATTTCATAATTAGCATTGGTGGGAAGCGCTGTACCACACAAGCACAGTGTTCTACATAACTACAGCGTGGCTCGATAACAAGCTTAGCATGTTTAAGCGTAATTGGTTGGAGAAATCAATCCTCTTCCGTGGTGTAATTGTTGTGCATGCGAGTGAGAAATAGGACCGAACCCGAGAGCTCTGCCAGGTGGCTCCTCTGGCCGCAGGTTCATCTTTCAGCACGAGGACTGAGGAATGTGCTCAGAAATCAGGGAAGGAGGGGAAGTCACAATGTTTCTTCACCTATTTCTGGGCAGATCACCAAGAGTAATTGCAGGGAAAGGCGATTTCTCCCATCATGCCTTGTGCTGTATTGAGTTCACTCAAGATGTAATTGGAAAACAAATACAGCAACACCATCATCAGGACAGACACAAGTGCTTGTCTTGGGTACAAGCTGCTGTATAATGTGATAGGTCTTATTTCCACTGACACTCTTTATTCTTATCTAATAAAATACATCGCCACAGCCTTTGTAACCCAGTGGTAACAATTAAACCTCATACGTGTATATTGGTGCTCTGTACACATTCAGAAGGATATTTTAATAACTATTAAACATCAAGAATTGGCCTATATCCAGAAAATAAAAACTAGTTCACCACCAAATTAATTTGTAAATATAATATTCTCCTCCCCTCATCCACTTACACAGCACATAAGCAAGTTGTGAGTAGCAGCTAATTAAAGTGTCTTAGTAAAAAGAAATGTTTTTGCTAAAAATAGTGCATCACATATAGTTATGCTGATTTTTAACCTTTCTATTTATACACATTCCCAGTGCACTCAGTGCTGTCTCCAAGTGACTCACAGGATTAAAGATGCACCAATACATTTACTACAAAGTCCATAATACACACAAAGGAAAAAAAAGAAAAAGCAATTACCAGTGAGAAATACCACAGTTGTTAAAAACACCATTCAAAGCTTAAAAAGCTAAATTTGATGAGATTGTACATTTGATGTGACTCATTTGTTTGATTTGGTTTAGTCTTAACAGGTATATGGCTGAACCCGAAATAATAATTTCAAAATAAATGTGTAGCTGTTAGCTGCTGGGCTATTCTGCTATGACACAAAAGTCATACCAGAATAGCATTACAAAGTCAAACAAAGATGTTTGGACAGACACAGTGACACTGCCAGTGACCGCAGCCAAACAGCTTTTATCTGCCCGGGGCAGACTAAGATTTTAGACTTGAAAGCATCTCTTGGCTGCCTCAAATTCATGTAATGTTTTTTAAGACTGTAAGTCTGTAGGCACAATGTGTAACACGCATCTGCACGCGTTGCAGTTAATTTTATTCATTGCCACCTATCCAATATGACAGTGCTGTTAATTTATGTCACACCCACAAGCTAACGGGACCACAGAGGTGCTTCGTGCAGATGCATTTAAAACTACCCAGTGGCTTTAAGTGAATAAACCATATTCCATCTATGTACTGCTAGCAGTGCACCTCCTTTACAAGTATTCCTGTCACAAAGGTCCCCCTTCCACACCCCCAGCCCTCTGCTGATAAATACAAATCTTAATATTTACTAGAGAGAATGCAAACGTTCAGAACTTGTGAAGAAGCCTTTAGCCCTGCATACACCACCACAATTATTTAGTTACCTTCTCCTGTTTGCTTCCTGTCTGCTAAGTGTGATGCTTTTTTTCTGCCTAATATCCTGTGAAGGTGCCAATTACCCTGCTGCTTATCAGCTGAAAACTATGCTTTGTGCAAAGGGAGCATCAATTATTTGTGAGCAGAGAGCAAAGCACGTTTGAATCATAATGATAGGATGCCGGGGCTTCCAGCAAATAGAACATATCAAAAGGTAACATAAATCTAATAAAGTGTAGGTCATAAGGGATCATCTCAGAAGTCCACACTTCAATCTTTAATTGTTAAAATTATGTTACTTTTGCAGAAGGCAAGTCTGTGAGTGTACAGGGGTTTGCTATAGCTTAATAATAGGAAAAACCCACAGCAGAAAATAAATTTTCTTCAAGCAACACTGTCTTTAAGACACATCATTTCCTCCACTCAATTCATTCGAATCGTTAGGCTTTCTACTTCGATGCTGTTGTTTATGCTTTGATTCTACACTGATAACCATTTTACAGCAAAACCTCCTTGGTCTCAGCCAGACATAAACATGCTGCAAACCTGTAATCCTCTGCAGATTGCAGAGAGAGGCTGTAAACGATTTTGTGAGGACACCGGTCCCTTTATTTGGTATCAACATTGCCTTTACAAGCTTCCCCCACACACACTTTCAATTTCAGGCAAGCTTTTGTACATGGGGGGATATGGGACAGAAAGATTAGGTTATTCCTTGAACTACCTCTGTAAGGTCAACTCTTTATATGCTTTTGAAACCCAATTTGAAGGGCTTGTCCCTACTTTTTCCTCAAGGATTGTGATTCACAAGGGTTACTACAAGTGACCATTATCTTATCGTAACACCTGCTGCAAGTGGTGGGACTGCAGGGCAGCTCCTGCAGTCCAGCTTCTTTTCTATTACAGAGCTGCTTACCTGCTGACTGACACAGCCTCATTCAAATGATGTACAAGCGTGTCCCAGCCATCTACAGGATTATCGTGCTCTCCTTTCACGAGGCTACTGCCCACCCCCACCCCGACTCAGGTCAGAAATCCAGAGATGGTACTTCTGGGGGAGATCTGACTCACAGCTGTGGAATGTAGAGAACAAATATCACAGTAGTTTTAGGCATGAGAGTCTTATTTTGGATTATTACTCTCTTACCAGGAGAACAGCAATGCTGCTTAGAGACCTGTTGAAACCTACTAAACTATTCAGTGCAGAACATTACTTTTAGGCCACTGAGTCTTAGGCAAAAACCTTCCTCATTGTTAAAAAATTCCTGCTTCCTAATGCCTGCCCAGAGTATGACATTGGTACTGTAAGAGAAAAAACAGTGGTGTGACAGACTCAAAGGACTCATCTGAAACATTACAGCACTAACAAAACACATGTGCACACAGATAAAGGTGAACCTCCAGTGGTGGTCATCACCTGGCGATAGCTGCCACTCAGTGCCACTCAGAGGTGTGGGGGATGCTTGAAAAACCCAGGGCAGCAGATGTGACACAAAAAGCCTGATGGAGACAGAAGCAGAATGAGGCAGCTGAGGAATGGCATATTTTTCTGCCTCATCTCTGCACATCTCAGAGCAGCCTACAATGATCTGTGATCAATTATTATACCTGCAGGTCTGCTTAGGGATCTAGAGAAATTCAATATTGTCAGCTGCAGCATTCTTCCCAGCAATTGCAGACCTCTGGCTTCCAGAAAATCCACCCCACACACCAGTTTGTAACACTGTGCCCCTCGCAGCTAAGAGCATGCAGGCATTCTTCGTGCTAGGAGAAGATTCTGGTGCTAATGCCCATTAATCATTGGTGTTCTTCAAAGGAACTGATAGATCAGTCTCTTTCCTGTATTAATCATTTCCGTGAGTAGCCACCACTTTCTGTTTCCAGCAGTCATGAGAGGGGCACCTGCTTCCCCGTCAGAGCACAGACGTCTCCCATCATTGCCCGATGCAGTCAATTATTCCTCTACCCTGGCACAGCACTTGGAGTACAGCCATCACCATTATTGCCATGCCTTCACCCCTACTCCTCAATGTTGCCTTTGGAGGAATTTACCAGAATGTGGAATCAGCTCCTGCTGAGGTTCTCAAATTACATCGTGGATCTTAAAAAAACGGCCCCTAAAGTCAAAGCACAACCTGCACCATCAATGTGTTGCTCTAGCCTCCTGTGCCTGCTCCTCACAACATATGACCCTCATGTGGCCCCAGACACCCTTAGTTCTCTCATTTGGGAGGGATCTGAGGGGCTTGGGCAGAGCCAGGCTGACAAGCTCACGGGACGGGCTATTTCCTAGAAGTGAGGATCTATACAGCCACAGACTCTTTCTGCTACCAAGTGGATAAAAGATGGGAGCAATTGTGTTTCTCTGAGCCACAAATCTCCCTTTGATATCCTTGGAGGATAGCTCAGTTCCTCGGTTTGCAGCTTGCCTGGGACAGGGGACTGCAAAACAATAACCTGTGTCACAGGGCAGCCCAGTTGTAGGACAAGATACTGAAGTCAAGGTGCCTACAGTGATACTGAAATCATTTTTGAGCAGCACACGAACAGTCTGTGGACGACTGATTGCTTTCTCCTGGCATTTACAGAGCTTGATCCAGGACCAGGACCAGCAGCTATTGTTGCTGCAAGTAGGGATAGCCAAGAAATTAGCTAATATATATAAGAAAGATAGAAGTTAATATCCACAGTGAAAACCACAATCTTATCAGAGAAACAATTCTTCAGCTTACACAGCCTTATTCAATTCACAATTTCTGGGAAAGGATGGAAGATTAGACAGACCTTGCCATGACCGTGAAAGTCAGCAAATCTGAGTAAAAGGGGGACTTTACAGACACAGGGCATCACAGCCATTAAATCCAAGCAGATGTAGACACAGTTGGACAGCCTGGGAGAGGCTGGCACCTGGTAGGTACCACCTGACCCATCCAAAAACCCCCTGTAAACAGAGCACCAAACTTTGGACAGCCTCTCTGATCATGGAGTGCACATTCTGTTGCCCATCCCAGTCGTGTCCCATTGTCTCCAGTCTGATACTCCTCTTGCTAAAGCTCCACCAACTCTACCTTCCACTATAAAGTAGGGACCTGCTCAGGCCCTTCTCCACTGCTGAAGGCTGAAACTTGGTTGGTTTGGGGACTCTAGGGAAGTGTGGAAGATCCAACAGCAACCAAGGTGATGTGTCAAAGCAAGCATTATGTCACTCTCCCTGGATGCAGAGAGGAAAAAAAATCTCTCTTAGCCTCAGCGTTTGTAGGGACAGCATCAAAGGGAAAAGAAAGGAGAGAATCTTTGCACAGAACTGACCCAGGTCACATAAATTAGACATTTGCTCAGACTTTTCTCTGCAGGAGCCCATTTCTTCCTCTGTACAAATCTTGTGAGACTGGTGTCATATCTTAGGCATTTAAGACAGGTCCCTGTGAGGGCTTATATGAAAATCCAAGTGATTTTTCCTTAGTACATGACCTCTTTCTGTTAAGGCTGATAGTTAATATTCCAAAAGTCAAATTAAAAAAAATAACAGGGAAAAAACTTATATTAATACAGCAGCTGCTAGGTTGAAAGGTAACATGAAGGAAAGATTTAAACACAAAAGTGAACAAGAATTCAACCCTATGATCAAGTCAGCAGCATTCACTCCAAATCCTGGGGCTGCAAGAGACCTTGTTGTCCTGTCAAGGGGGAGGAGAAGGTTGGAGCCCTCCCTACCTGCTGAAGACATCCCAGGTGGCAATAGACACTATTTGTCCTGTTTTCCCTCTGCAGCACTTACACTGGAGTAAATCTGGTGTTTCTGAAGAGGGAAGGGCCATCATTTGCTTCTCTCTGCCCAGAGGTTTATTTTTCAGGAGAGACTCACAGGCACTACTATCAGCTGGAAGGCACATCAGTAATTCTTGCTTCCAGCTGGCACTTTTAAATTCACACACTGTGGTTTCTGGAGTTTATAGGAAATTTGAGATCCCAGATATTCTGCACATGCAAGATGACCAAGAAGGAAAAACCCCAACTGAAACCACAGGTCAACTTCAGTTAGCAAAAGAGCAAAGGAAATTGCAACAAGCATTATCAGCGCTGAAATTAAAGCTTGGGCATAATTCATCTAAAGAGATATATCAAGGTGTGCAGAAAGGTTTCTATTTCTTCTGTTACGATTTCTCCATCTCAAGCACTTTATATGGCTTTTCAAAAGTATAAAGGCTTCATCACATCATAAATGGAGATTCTGGTCAGCTTACACTGTCCAGCACTTCTCTTATAACTGTGCACTCTCTTATGAGCTGGTATTTAAATAGAGCAGACTAAAAAAAATATATATAACAAATATGGATGCTTGAAAATACAGTTTATAACTGTCTCATTACTGCTGGTAAAAGTGGTCAGGTAGTGATCCATAGTGCTAATATTAACATCTCAATTATTAAACATTTTAACCAGGCTAAATGTGCTAAGATTTGCTTATGCTTAGGAACTCAAAAGTAGATCAAGATGACACACCTGGGTTGAGAAAAGTTATTTCCCTCAGGTACTGTTCTGTCTTTCTCATGGATCCTGATGACCGTAAGCTAATCACTACTTATAGTAAGTGCAATATATTTGCCTAACCATTAAAAATAGGAACTTGAAATTTATAGAGTTGCAGACAGTCCCTGGAGTGTTCCAGGACACTAAGGATGAATGCCAAAGAAGAATTTTTTCTCTCTCCTTTTCCCCTTCTTCCACTCTGAAACAATCATCAATTACCCTTATCCACTAGCACCATCTCATCTAAGTTCATTTTCAAGATGAAGTTTCCTCGTTGGATGGTGGCTGTCCAATCCTCTTTCTGTCCATCATGGACTGCTTTAGCACTGTCCCCAGATTGACAGCCTGAGAGCGAATCAATAATAATTATCAGACTGCAACCACAGCGAGCTGTGTAATTCTGTGATGGGATAGCACTGAACAAACAGCCCCACATCTACTGCCTCAGCTTTAAATATGTGCCTGTCCATTTAACTACTCTGATCATGCGGTTAGTAGTAAGCTCTTGGCCTTTTTTCCGTCCCAAACATAAAACCTTTAAAAATTGCCTGTTACTCTAATGCAACCAGGCCATGTTCTGCCTTTTGCTATCTAAAAGCATTGGCCAGCAGATGTTAAATAAGACCATGAAAAAGAACAACACACAACTGAAAAGGAGGACTAGGCCAGTTTTCCTAGATGCTAGCAATGTGTCAAAAGAGAAGAGAGAGGCATTTTGCACACAGTAAATGACAAGTGTCTGAGGGTTTTTCCATATGGCAATGTTCCTGGCTCAGCCAGGATGCTGCAGGTGTCTTAGCCTCGCTGCATGTACATACACACAGCAGATGCTGCTCAACTGCCCTGGCGAAGAAGCAGCTGAGCTAATGGAGAAAGAGGTTCCTTTTCCTGGGGAAAAAGCCCTGGGTATCTACAAGGTAAGGGGAGGCATGTTCACTCTCTGCCATGTACTCCTGGAAAAAAGAAATGAGTACACATAGAGGTAAATTGGCACTGAAACAGTTTCCAGGTCAGTTTTGAATCTTAAGAGCAAAACTAATGTTCTGGAAGGTACATACTTCAAGGTATGAAATTCAGGTGTAGCAGAAGACACAGTGTGAAAAAAGCACTGGTTTTAAATGTATAATTTTCACATGATCTGGATGTTTAACAGAAGCATAAAGTAGCACAAAGTAGCACAAGAAGCAACAAAAGCTTTTATATAACCATCATGTGGAGTAGAGATTGGTAGGCTTGTAGGGTAAAGCCCAGGAACTGAACACAGAAGAATGAAAAGGGTACAGTAAATAAATAAGAGGCAACATCTTTTAACCAACTGTAAGAAATGTGAAATTAAGATTTCTTAGCAGATAAGACTAATTTCTTGACACAAGGAATGGAAAATTAAAAAAATACATAACTACATACACAACCACTATACACCATAGTTTTACCAAAATGGTGTGAGAGAACCTTGATGCAATACACTTAACATGATGCTTACAGCAAAATAATTGCCAGCTGATTTTATGCTGCATTTCCTCGGATGTTTCTTGCAGTATCAACAACAAACCAAGGTAAGGTTTCGTGATGTGACAGACCAGTGTGAGGACATCTGAAAGAGCCAAGTGCCAAGACCAATCTGTATTATTGAACCCCACAAATGTTAACATATAGCTGGGGAGAAGTAGAGATCTACTGAAACATTAGGCAGGAAACAAGACATCTTCTAAAATATATACACTTATAAAAGATACTGAGTGTTAAATGGAGAGAGTTCATCATGAAAATAGAAATTCAATAAATCTTAGCCAACAGCTTGTCTTCTCCAGAATTAGGAGGACATGTTGAGTGTGTTTAGGATGTGGACACTGGATACTGATAGAAAGAGTTGTAAGATATCCCAGGCAAACCAACAACTGCAAGGCAAAGAGGCCTTTCCTGAGAAACCTTAGAAGCAACTTCAACGCAGCAGTGCAATCCATATCAGCAGCACAAGGCAGGCCAAGGTAGGTGGTCTCCATAAATGACAGTAGATTACAAGACCTTTACAGGCTATACTAGAAAACTATTTGAGACTTCCACCAGTGTATTCTTGAGCTATCAAATATTAACATGTATTCTAAAGCTTCCAGTACTTTAATTCTTACAAGATGAAGAATTGGCATAAAGTAGAATTTACATTGGCATAAAGTAGAAATAACGTTTTACTTTGAGTAAGATGGAGCCAGTGACAAAAAACAAACTCTGCACTTTTAAGTATTTATGATGATTTTTATGAATTTATCAAATGGATTATGAAGAACTCCAGCACATGAGGGTCAATAAATAGTTTAACACAAATAAAACAGAATTTGAACTGTAGTTCACATTCTCTCTGGTTGGATTTCTGGCTTCCTGCCTTGGTCAAATTCCCTGATTCTATGACCAAGTAAAAATGTAGCTGAGTTATTGCCTGGTTAACAATCTGAATAAAAACAAAGGCTGAGAAAAAGCTTAGTGCTCCACAAGGACAGTGAAAAAATGGCCTAGTCAGTCATAGAGCCGAAGGTCAGGATGCAGTCTTGAGTGTTATCTACCATTGCTAGATATTGGAAATCCTTATAAAGAGTCAGAAAGGTGTTGCATATTATGTGAGAGGTTTAACAGCAGTATAGCTATTATTGCAGGAGCAATTTCTGAGAGCCTAACAGAAAATCTGACTCTTCAGTTCCAAACACAAAACAAGCTTATCATGCTTATTATTGAATTCCCACTGGAAGAACCCCAAATTCTACCTTCTCTTGTGGTTTTTTGGTTTTTTTCTCTTTTATTCTCCAGTGCTTCTTTTTTTTTTTTTTTTCAGAGAAGTGCTTACTGCCTTCAAACATACAGAGCTGCTTACTTTCTACTGGCAAGGAAGAAATTAAATGAAACAAGCCAGAGACAGGATATTAATGCAGAGTGCAGTAAAAGAAAAAAATTATGGTATGAACAGGGTAGTGACTGATTTATAAAATCAATCACATACTTTTAGCTCTATGTCATGTTATAAAAAACAATAACCCTGTTTACATGAATAGGATGATTAATCACTGTTTTCCTACTATTTAGGGCAGGCGATTTTTATTTCTTTTTTTTCTTTCAGATTAGTAGGCAGTAACACAGTAGTTTTATAATATCAGTCGAGTAATTGTATTCTGACAAAAGCGAATTTAATGCACTGCTGTAGTTAAAAGGTCTGTCAGCAGAAATTCTGAAACAAACTTGCAGGCATCTCTAAGTAGACATAAAAATTCAATATTGGATTAAACTTGAATTTTATCAAGTTTTGTCAAATAAATATGACAAACTTGAATGTAATACCTGTAGGTCACATTGTACAGCACTAGGTATCAAGGCAAGCATTTGAGACCGATTAGTTATGTGATAACTGTTTTCCTTCTCACATGCATGAAAAACTGGCAAATTTTCAAGCCATTTAAAATGTTACTGCTCAAGGTGTGTCTGTCAATTACAAATTTGCCAATTTTATTATTTGTGTAAAAGAGAATTATTTTACAGTTTGCCATCTCCGATAGTCACAAGGTAATACCTGTTCCTGATATTTAAAATCAACACTTCAAGCCTTTTTCCTTTTAGAGCTCAATAAATCTGCACAAATTGTCATTACTAACATCTTTACTTCCTGTGCCTATTTTGTGGGACACGTACAAAGAGAGAAATTAGAAAAGGAAATAAATAAAAGTAGTGGCACTAGAAATTTTAACAAGACCATGGGATGTTCGTGCAAAAACATTCTGATTTTATAGGTCCTGCTATATTATTGCCTTTTGCAATTATTTGCATTATTTGCCAGTTATTTGCCACAACTGATAGCCAATAACAGCCATAATCTTCACTCTGGTCTGAAAACATGTATCTATCTCACCTGCACTAGAGTGGAGGGGCAAATATGCAGTACGGCTCCCTTGCACAGTGATTTTTGTCAAAAACTTCAAAAGATTATAAACTCCATCTACTGCTTGAACAAAAGAAATGTAGGAAAATTCACAAATCCTTGAAAGGAATAAAGTCTAAAGAAACTTAGCAAAATGTCAAAATTAGGTACTATACCGTCTTCTTGGGTTTTTAGCCTACTCCCATACCACAGAACTAAGAGAAAACACAATTGTTTCTCACGAATAACCTTATCACCCTCTGTGTTGCTAAATGCCAGCTCTAAAGTCAGCTCTGAGCATTCTTTCATGGTAGGTTTTGTTCTAAGGCATCCCCTCTTCGAAATACTTTAGGAGACTGGCTCTTGCAGGGAGCAGAAGTCAGTCAACCAATGCATCCTCTTTTGATGGACTTTGAAATACAACAACAAAAAAAAGGAAGTTACCTGAGGATTTTATAAATATCCAAGATGAGGACAACCTCCACGAAACCCATTTTCACAAGTGACAGGAACCACTGAAGATCCTTCAATGGTTGGTCCAGATAAGACAGAGAGCAGCAGAAAGGTTAAGGCTTAACTGAAAATAGACCTAGAGACTGGACTGCAGGGAATCATGCAGAGACATGAGGGGGTCTGGGAAGTCAGCCTTTCATTTTCTTTCCTGGAGAATTCTCAGGTGACAATCAAGAACCACATGAGAGCCTCACAGGGCATGTGGAAGAACAGGATTTCAAACCTGGAACTGCAGTGAAGATCCAGAGTGTCACCCCAGCAGATTAAGGACATAGATGAAGCTCCCCAGTGATCCCTGTGCTACTGAGAAATGGAGACTGATAGGTGGGAAAGTCTGTGGTACGTGCAGGGAGATAAGAGCACGTGGCCAGCCTGCACTGCCTCTTTTGGGTGTGACAGGAGAGGATAGCTCAGCACTTAAAAAAGGGCCGAGGAACAGCTGTATTGTCTGGGTTTAATGTATGCACTGTGAAAACACAGCTAGAGAGAAACTGCCTACAATTGATTTCAACTCTTCCCCTGTATGTCCTAGCATCTCTTCACTTCTTATGGTGCAAATGTTCACACTTACACAGAAGTGCTTGATCCAAAGGTATTATTCTAAAAGCATTTTAAAATTATTTCACACAGTCTGGGAGAAGATGCTGACATAAATGTTGTTAGTAAAAATGATTTCTTTCTATTTTAAAGACGATTAAGTAAGACCTAACAAAATAATCATGTGGTATAATATTCTAATGAGGAGCATTATTTACATGGTGTCATCACAGAACTTTAAGCAATCTATAAAGTGCTGTCAATCAACAACCACTATAGAGATGTACTTGAACTTCTTGATGGAGTTTAAATTGGCAGATATCTTGAGACAAAAAGCTCTAGCTATGTTCCAGTATCACGCACAATTCATTCAGGTGGTAGGACAACAAAGGAATGCTTCCCAGCCATGAAGAACATAAAAAGTTAATTAAATTCTTGTCAGTGGTGAAAGCACTCCTTTCAAATTAAACTTCATTGACTACCAGCCTATACCTGCATAGTTAAATTTAGAGTATATTAAAATAATTTATCAAAATAAGCACACAAATACAATCAAAATTAACTGATTAAAAATCCATTGATTAAACACATGCAAAATGTTGTTAATGTAATAAAGAAGAAACAGCACCACTTAGAGAAAACCTGTATGTTGCCATTCAGGTCACAGAGGCTTTTGTTGGTAGATTATTTATACCTTTTATTAGCTACTGTTGCCTTTTAAAGCTAGCTTTGATATAGCTGTACAGAAAACTTATCACCCAGACTTCTTTTTATCCTTCAATTCCTTTAATTTTAAATTCTTGGAACATGATTTGACTCCATAACATTGTCTCCCTCTCTGTTGCTGATAGAGCCATGTTATTAAATGAAAATAATTTTCCATTTCTATTAGAAATATTTTTCACTTAAAATATTGCTTAAAGTTATCTTTGTATACTGTCACTGTAAGTATTGTCAAAAAAAGAAGGGGACGATACAAAGCAAACCCAAAGTCTAATAAAATGATAACTGTGTAATTGTGAGCAAAACCCATCTTTGTTTGAGTGTTGCAGAGTCCTGACTGTTTCAGCTCAAATGGCAGGAATGTAGCTAAGGAAACATGAATGTCAGTTTTGACTTCCACCTGAGATAAACAAGGTTTGAAGACCTAAACAACTCCAGCAGGTTCCTTTTGATAGTCTTGACCATGATTCCTGTGGTCAGCCTGAGGCATTTGGTAAGGCAGTTTCAAAAGGTTTTCTTTCTGACTCAGGCAGGTCGAGAGGGATACCAGTCCTCAGTTACTTCCAGTGAGGTTTGGAGTCATCAGTCAAATACAAGCTCTGCATTCATCAGTCCATCAACCATGAAGTCTGAAATTCTATGCTCAGACTTGTTTTTATTCTTCTAATCTGGGAATCTGAAGTCAGATATTGTTGTGGAACCTCACTAAATCCTTATATTGCTTATATGCTTTTTTTTTTTTTTCTATTTCTGGCAATGTTCTACACCTGGAATAACCCCTGGGGCAAGAACAGCTTTGTCATTTCATGTGATCAAGCATCGCCCTGAAAGGCAAATGCACAAGGCGCATCTTTGGTTGATTTCTGCAGATTTAATTTATAAAGAAATAGTCTTTATGTGGCTACAGCTTTGCAGTGGCATTTAACTGAGTTGTGTATGAATAATTTCTCATTATTGCAGTACAGAATTACTCACGGTAAGTACTTGACGATGTTGCATAGGACTCAGTAAAACCGCAAATTACCTTTTTAAAATTCAGGGAAATATCCTAGATTTAACCTAAGCGAGTATCTCCTATCAAAAGCAAGTTGGAAAATCTAAGGCAAAGACTGAAAAAACCCAGAAGCTGCTTAGAACTTCCAGGTTTAAGCAGCAACACAAGATCTGACGCCTACACCATTGTTTCTCTTTCAAAACATGACATTTTACGTATTGTTTCATCTGTTGACTTGTCTGAATTATTTTATAAACTCATACCAACTGACAAAGAAAAACCACAGAGAAAAACCAGATTAAATTGTTTAGATAGAAAGAATTCCATTTAAGTGTAATTCCCCCGATAGCATTAATTTGGTAAAAGCCCTGGTACATGACCCAATCCTAACCTTATATTGAGCAGTCAAAGATAGCAAAAAAATTCATTGTCAATTCCAAGTTGCAATTGCACTTGTTTGCCACCAACAAAGGCACCTTATATCGCGTGTGCAAAGTAACTAATAAGCGCCTGATTGAAGTTTTGACTTCTATTAGTCCAGCCAAGGCCAGAGCAATTTTCTGGGTTTGAATGTCCAGGGTTTAGTTGGATTCCCTTGAGGATGAGCAGGAAATACTGCTAGACAAAAGATGCTCTGTGGCTGAACTGCTTCTTCTGCATTCAGTGCCATTGCACCGCTCCAGCTGCTCCAGCCAAGCTACTAATAATGTTTTTGTATGTCAGCCCTGGCTCCCAATAAAGACAAGGACATTATTCTTAAATGACATGTGAAGGTGTGATAATCAAGACACTGCATTCAGTCCTGGTGGGGATTTTGATAGTGCTACTTCTCCAGATTATATCACAATCTTTTGTCCAGGTGCCACAGTCCTACTTGGTGTGTAATTTGCAAACAGGCAGATGAGAATTAACAGCATCTCTGATACTATTTTTAATGTATTTGGGAATCAGTGAGATTATAACCACACTAACAGAGAATGACTGATGATTCTAGAAATGTTATGCTGATCAGTGAATGCACAAACCACTCACCTGATTCAGTCTGTGTAACAAGCACTGACTTCAAAGGGATTTGAATCAGACTTTGAAGATTTACTGTGTTAACTATCAATAGCCCACACTCCACTGCTATTGAAAAGCACAGTCATTTTCAGCCAACCTCCTTCCTTCCTTATACCTTGCAGGGTTTACAGTGTATTGCAGGTTATTACTTGTTTTTATTAAATCCACTTTGAAGCCTGGGGCTAGATCCTAAAGTCCTTGCCCAGCCCTTCCCTTCTTCCCCCAGACAAACATCCCCACTGCCTGCAACAGGAGCCTGAAATCAGAGGAAGTAGAAATAATCGAATCTGCTTAAATTTAACATCAGCTTTTTGTTAACTGGTTTATCACACTGTACCTTTATTCACTGGACAAACATACTTTATAGCAGTGTTATCCTTTATGAGCACTAATAAGGAGGGAGGGATTATACACAGAACTTTTTTACTTGTTCTGTAAATTTTATAATTAAGTGTTTCCACTGAAGGAGATTTTATTAAAGCTATTACTTATCTTGTGATTCAGCCAGTGCAGACCTATAAGATCTGCAAAGTTTACAAGGTGCTAAACAATACCCAAACCAACCAGATTAGCTGAGATAGATGTCAGGGTAATTATAGGCAGTAATGCCTCTACAGAGTCCCGAGTGCTCAGAATGGACGATGGTGTTTTATATTTAAAGGATCAGATCAAATAAGATACTGTTCTTCCTTCCTGGAATCAAAATTGAATAGGAATTGTTTATTAAAGTTTGAAATCCTGAATTAAACAGTAATTCCTCTAAACCTATTGGAAATCACTATTATTAGGCTATTAACACACACAGTGCTCCACTAAGAACAGAGCCCCAGTGGTAAGGAGCTCTAGAGAAGCAGCTGTTGTCTGTCCTGAGCAGGCATTGTCAGAACCAAACAAGCTGAGATCCCCACATTTTCCACAGTATTATTTTAAAATTATTTCTCTTATTAAACTCCTTTCCATTCTGTAGTACTTCAAACCCATCTTTCTCATTCAACATGGCCTTGTGTCCACTTCATCATCAGCCCCCCTGAGCGTGCAGTGTCTGAGGACCTGTTCTAAAGAGCAGTATCTGTGCATGCAAGATCTGATTGCTCTGCCTCTCCTCACCCCTGAGGGCAGTGCAGAGAAATCCTGTAACTGTTCCACAGTGCACAGAACATCCCCGTCAGTACCAAGGGCTGCATGGGGAGTCCCCATTCTCCTTATCTGGGACCAAAGAAAATGAGGGACTCGTGTTGTGTTTTTCACACAATCTCTTCCACACACACTCCACGAGACTCCAGCAGCGGTCCCAGAGCTGCTGTGTGCTACCGCGTGGAGCGTAAGGAGACAGACCACTCTTCTCAGTCGATGACTTCCCTTGCAAACAGGGGGCTGATGACACTAAGGGAGGCTGATTTCCAGTGGAGAAATTGTTCTCTCTTATGCTGAACATAGAGACTCTTTAACAAGTGACAAATCTGGGATAAGGAAATTGCACAGTTCTGCTTTGGCTGGAATAACACTCAGGTGAAACATACACTAAAAGAAAAAAATGCACCCGACAAACAAAAACCCCCATCTTTTTCCACATTTAAAAAAATAAATTTTTTGATTCCCTTGAGCCTATAAGAGTCTGTTCAAGTCACCTATTGTGGATTTGTGCCTGGGTGTAAGGGAAATATAGGACCTTTCATGTTTACTGTCCATGGTAAATGGAGGGGGAATGAGGGAGATTATTGCATAAATCCCCCTATACCTGCTGCAGTTACACCCAAGCTGCAACAAGAGATGGACGCAGAGGATCGCAATTACCTGCACATTGTTTAATGAATGCCAACACCTTCAGGGGAAATCAGAATATTTTAATAGACAAAATCATTTCAGTTCAGTGTAGCTGATACAGAAGTTCATCACTCGCATGTCTATCACGATGTTGGAAAGCTTTTCAAAGAAGCAATGATGAGTGAAACCATGAATAGAATGGTTAAAATTGAACCTCATCAATCAGCTGATAGAACAGAAACATGCCAGTTAATTTCCAGAGGCCTTTAGGCATGTATTTATTACTTGATTTCTAATCAAAATTACATACAGAACAGGAAAAAGTGCAATTACAGGTCTGTTGTGATACAAAACAAGTCCAAAAAACTATAGATAATCGCATCTGCAGGTTTCTAACTAATATACTTACATGCTGCCAAGACTAATACACTTTATTTGATTTCTGGCTGCAAAAACCAATGATATATGTTAACCTGGTATCTGATTTTCAGCAAGGATACCTAAGTACTATTTAACACTGACAGTTATAGATAGCTTAGCATTTAACTGGAGTCTCCCTTGACCTCAATTACCACATTAAAATATTGTTAACAAATTTAGAGTCAAATTGGCATTTATTATACAAGATTAGGTTCACTCTGAGTAATTTACATATTGTCATCAGGTCTGCCAACTGCTTACATCTTCATGTAGTTTGGGGAAAGCAGCCAACATTGATATTATCAGGGCAGATGTGATGACAAATAATAAAGTTTTGTCCCCAAGACAAAGTGGAATTTTCCCTTTGACAGTAATAGACAATGATTTCACCCACAAAAGGTGTTATCCTACACACTGCCTGCATCCTTTGTACCACAATTTAAAGAATTCATATATACAAGAGGAAAATTTCCATAATTTTTGACCCATATGAACAGTTTTTCCCTAGTTTGAAGTGGTGTGTGTGACACTGTAACCCGATGCTTCTGTGGCAGTGATTGTTTTGGATTTCAGTTTCAACATCAGTATCGCAGGTAACAGAATACTGTCTGCTTCCCCTATTTTCACATGCTTATGTGTTCAAGGTGACACATAAAAGATGAGAATGAAAATGTGTTCACACTCATGTATGAAATACATGAAAAATAAAATACATATGCATGTGTTTCACTCGTGCCTCTTAGATTAACAGGTTTTCCAATATATAGAATTGATGATTGTCTCCTGTTTCAACCTATTTTTGTGCCCTTTAAATTTTAGTCATAAGGGAATAAGTCACACAGCATTAGTAATCTAACTTTGATCAGCCTTGGAAGTCCCATGGGGAAAAGTCATGAAGCCTCTGCTCAGTTTAAAGTCGATCCCTAATCAGACAAAATGCCTAATAATTTCAGTAATGATTTTATAAGGACTCAGGGATTTGTTCTACTCTTACTAAGCAAAGCAGAAGAGGGATCATAGAGTACTTCCAGTTTGCCCTCAATCTAAAAGGATATTTAGTGCATTAGGGAAGATCTCATAAGAAATGCTTTCTTAAAGGCAGATTCTGCTGTCTGGGAGATTTCCAAGGTATGTAATCCCTTCAGCAGAAACATCAATTTATCTCAGCATGCTGTAAAAACCATAATAGCAAACAAAACCACAAATCCAGAGATCAGTTTCTGCCTGATATTCAGCCTTAAGTGTTTCTTGAGACCTGCAGACACTGACATTCTTTGGTTGCTTCTAAAAATTATTTAGCTTACTTTCACTGTAAACCTTTGAAATTGCACACAGCTCTACAGCTGGTCTCTCAAACTGCTTATGTTATGGTTGCATATTTGCAATGCTTTCATTCCAGCTTGCCCAGCTTTGTAGATCTGCCATTCCTTAATCTTGCCTGTAGTTTTTCTTTAACTTCAAGAGGAAAAAGGGTTTTAGGGTAAACTAAAGGGAGGAACTTTGTACTGAAGTTTGTAGAGGTTCTCAAAAAACTTAATCTGCCTAAAGACATTTTCTACATGAATCAGTCAGAATCTGGAGGCCTTTCTGAAGAAGAGTTATCACAAAATTCCCTGAAGACCTTTCTACTTGCAAAAACCAAGACTCTCCTACTATTCCTGAACTACCAAAAACCAAAATAAGGCATATCTCACTCTAGTTGAGGTACTGACCCTAAAAGTGTCTCTGTAGGCTTAAAGCCAAAGACCCTCCTTAGGAATGGAGTCTTGTAGTAGTTTTTCCTACAAAATATTCACATTGGTCAAATCCAAATACTTCTTGCACATACAGACAAGTTGAAATAACTGTTGTTAGTTGTCTGGGGACTTTTTGCTGTTCTCTTTTTAATAAGGAAAACTAACATTGAAATAGCTATTCCTGTTAGATGCTTAAAATTTGCAAGTTTACACAAAAGAAAGATTACATGGGTGAAATTAGAAAATTATGCAGACAGTAAAGAAGGGGAGAAACTCCTTTTTATTTTAACAGCATATTCTGTTTATAAAGAGTCAGAATCCTCCAACAGTCTCATCTCAAGGGGCTGTGTTCAAAGTTATGCTGAGGAAAAAAAATCAGACAATATTTCAAGTAGTGAAAAATTTTGAGTAATACTTGACTCTCATAAAGGACTTGAGGCCTTTATGGACCTATCATAAGGACCCATCAACCAAAAGAATTTCAGATTCAGGGATTCAGATTGTGGGACTGTCAGTTTGGCCTTACAATTATTTTTTTGGCCTTCCCTGAGGATAAGACTGGAAGTGTCTCTGCAGGTTTTTCACAATTATATTTACAGCCGAACAGGATGTCACTGAGTTAATGGCTTGCTCTAGTTAGGAATTCCTGGTCTTCTGGAGCCTGGGAGAGTTTGTTAATTTTTGATAAAATGCTTTAAGTACCGGCCTCTGTGCAAATAGCGGCCAAAGGCACTTTGGTATACTTTTGTTTAACAACAATGAGGTAAACTGAGGTACTTTTCAGAATATAACTTAAGCAAGGAACATTAAGAACAACTGTCACAGTAACTACTGTCCTGGAAACATTATGTACTGACTAATCACTGGTGAGTAGATTGACATGGTAAATTTAGCAAAATACATATCCACACATATTAAATGTGCTACAGAAATCCCCCTAACAAACTCAAACCTCAGGCTCACCTGGACCATTAGTGCATTGTCAAACCTACTGCTGGCCTCAACACTGAGGCTGCAAGCGTGACTTGGCAGAAAAATTGCTTTTGTGAGCTGAAATAGCTGCTACGACACAATGCTGGATCCCAAACAGAGTGCACGAAACCTCTCTGACATTTTCAAACATTACCACCTTCTTCGATGATCAGAGAACTGGTGGAGTTCATAAGCTGAGGGTTTCTCCCGCAAGAGCCCCAGGATTTGGATTCCGTACAGGGAAACTCCCTTCAGTTTTGAATAGGACCCAAGAGAAGCCAGTTTACAGCAGGGTATGCCAGTGGATTAGTATTCAGCTGCATTATTCTGGACTCCCTGTTTCAACCAAGCATTTTTCACAAATCCTTGATCTTTCCAGTCCTCGGGAAAGCTGATGTCCTTATATACATCTTGAGATTTTCAGTGGAATTTAATGTGCTTGCTGAAAATCCTCATAATAGAAAGCATGAGTGCCAAGTCCCTACAACAATGGCTGGTGTAGCATTGCAGTAAGATTTATTGCTTGCCATTTGAAATGTGAATGTGTGCCTCCACACAATCTCTGAGGGACCAGGCAGTTCTTACACAATTACAGTGCCATCCCATACACCTCAGAGTCAACCCTCCTGCAGATCAACCATTCACACTAGAAAATGCCAGTAACCTAGTAACAGTACATTAGACAGTTTATGAAACTTCTCTCACTCTTCAAATACATCTTGCAAAAGGAAAAGGCTCCTAAAACATACCCTATAACTTGACCATTCCAAGCCAGGAGTAGATGTCATTCCAGGGCCCAAGACTCTCACACAGAAAGCTATTGCAGCAATCTGTGGACTGAAAGGAAGACAACTGGTTTTTCTTACCTTTCTATATAAAAGACTTCTGTGTGCACCACAGAAGCTTTTCAATTTTATTATAAAACCTCATTACTTCTTTTTATTGCAGACTTAGTGGAGCCTACTTGTAGAAATTAATCATATGATTAACTATGAGATGGTCTTTTAATACTGTATAAACCATATATTGCTAAATGTCCTTCTTGACCCTTTATTTGCAACTTGGGTATTCTCATAGGACAGAAAATAAGAGACAAATCAATGCAATAAGATATTTCATCCAGGGCTTCCTGCCCTACCTTAAACTCACATTATTTTAAATCTTATTATGCAGGGAAGGTATGGGATCAAATTCACAGCTGTCAGAAGCCATTAGAGTCAGTGGAACTCTACCTGCTTATTCTACCAGGGAATCTGGCCAACATCAGGCATTTTATTCTTGATTACCTTAACACCTTAAACAGGAGAAGTTTTGCAATGCAATGGAGATAGAGTAAAGCATCTCCAAACTAGAGACACCGCCCACCACAAGATGCACAAACTTTAAAAGCAGTAAGTCTTCACAAGAGGCTGCAGACAGAAGTTATCAAGAGCAGCAGTGTTCAAAACAGACAAAATGGGAAAAAAACTCCAACTCAGACATAAGTTTCACTATCCCTGGAACTCCTAAATCTATGTGTGTGTCCGCAGCTGCAGAGAAACAGCTCTTTTCATCTGCTTTGCTCTTTGAGTGGCAGAGCTGCTGGTGCCAGTGTCGTAGGAAATCCAATCCGCAAATTCAAAACGGATTCAAGTCTCTCTCTTGGAGGAGTGGCACTGAATGAGCCCATCCCCACCCCACACTGCAGCAGCTGTCCCAGGACCCTCTTTCAGTCCCGATCATTATCAGGAGTTGGAGCATTTGTCAGCCTATTAAGTGAAGCAAATATCAGCCAAGATTTCTGCAGCACCTGAGAGTGTTTTCACAGCTTGAAGTCCCAGCACATGAACCTTGCTGTGGAGGCTCTAGAGACTCTTTGGGAAAGGGATTTTGTTATGCATTTACACTGGATCCTGGGGCCCAGGCAGTGATGCTGCAGCCCTGCCACCTTCTTCCCTGTGCTCCAGGCAGGCAGCTCTCACCTGAGCCCCTGGCACACAGTAGCTGAAATTCCCTTTGAATCAGCGTAAGGTTTCCACCCAAGGTGAAACACACTCCACTTTCCACTAACCCCCAGAGCCTTTGAGGTTACTTTTTGCTACTTCAGAAATTCTGCAAGACTCTACTTGCTTTAATCAGCAGCTCTGCCTGATGGCCAAAGCAGTCCTCTAAGGGAAAAAAATGAAAGAGTTCTGAGACCTATTGAATATTTTTCAGTCTTTTCCATTGGGTCAGCACAAGGAGTTATAGGGTTTTAGTTTTTAATTGTAGACATTTCAAATAGAAATATTTCATTAAATATATGTAAAGCATATGCTAACAATTTTTTTAAAACGTTTATATCCAGTGTACTCAATTGAGGATTTATACTGACATATTTCAAATATGATTTTTTAGCACATCTCAGTTTACATATTTGTAGATTAGCCACACTAACCAAAGGTATGCAAGCGTCTATGAGGGCAGATAGGTGTGTGCTTAGATATTTGTGCCAATCTACCATGAATTTTCCCTGACAAAAACTTAAAACACCTACGTTCTTTTGTAAACCTGACCCAGAGAGTGGAGCTCATCACTGCTCAGCACCAATTGTGCCTGAGAAAAGTACTTATTAAAATCCTTAAAATAGCTACCTGCCGTTGATGTAACATTGTAATAGAATCTGCTATTTAGGAGTTTCAAAACAGTGTAGGGAAAAGTCAGCAACATTATTTCTTTACTTTAGAACCAAGCAGAATACAAATTGCTGACTTAAAATACTGCCTGCTAATCTTCAACCACTTGTACATTTTCATAGGACTGCACAGTTCAACTGGGCTGAAATGCAGAATTTGTAGTGGGCTGGGTACTGCAGTGAGAGCCAAGACATCCCTAGAGGGGTTCAGCACCTGGCAGGAACAACTAATGTTCAGCACGTGGGTAACAGGAAAAAAAAAAAAATCAGCCTCAGGAGTGGGATTCTCGTTTTCCACAAGTGAAAACCAGGAATATCTCTTCTGAAATCAAGCAAGGTTGATCACAGAGAGAGGAAGATCAGACTTCGATGTATCTAAATATAAACCCAACATGGATTACTTTTACAAAAACCTAGCTACCTTTACTTTTTACCCAATGGAGACTGTATCCAAATCTGCTGCTCACCATAATGTGCATTATACAGCGATGTGAAAGCTGATGCAGGTGAATATGCATAGTCCTGGCAATCTTCTCTAGTTTATTTCAGTACATTGCAAGACAGTCCAATATTATCCACTTCAGTATAAACTTGTCTTTTCAGCTATTTCTACAGCGAGTGAAGCATGTGCCTTCTACTGCAGTTCTACTCAAATCCATCTATCATTTTATTGACCCACTGAGGGAAAAAATGTCCCTTTTTCCAGCTCACAGATACAAGTTCTTCATGACCACAGAGCAGAGACATTGCTGAAGATATTTTAAAAGCCGTAGATGTTTTCTTTTTGTGTAAATATATGATGCAAAAGATAAAAAAGGGGCAAGTGTCCTTACAGAAATTGTGTCCTGCAGAAAACAGGAACTTGGTTAAGGATAAAATCCTTACTATAAATTAAAGAACCTAAAATCATAGAAGGAATCCAGCACTGAGAGAGTGCCCAGTATAGGAGCTAAGCAGCACACAGGATTTGCCAATCCTTTGCTCTAGAGCAGCTGAGCCTGGTTTGTCCTTAGCACAAGGCACCCTGTGAAGACCTGCCCCACTGCATTGGCATGGTTTGTCCACAGCCATAGATCCCCCAAGCTCAGATTCATCCCACCTCTTTCTTGGATGCTCCCTGTTCATCCTACCCCAGCTCAAACTTGCCTGGGAAAGGCTCTGTGGGCAGGGATTCTCCAGGACAATGTGGGATTTCCTTCTGTGGGATGGAGTCTCCTCTGTGGGTGGGAGGGGAGAGGTGGAAGTGCCCATACCCCACAGTAGCAAGCAGTCCACCAAGCACCTGCAGCTCATGGAGCTCTGCCAGGCCGAGTCAGTGACGGGGCAGTTTGTGGCTTCAGGAGATCCATGCTGTTAACCGAAGCCATCTCCTTTACTAACGCAGCGTAAGGAACATCAGTTGACCACAGAAGACAAAACACACCTTTGATACAGGCCAGCTGGCAAGAGCTGACATGATGTTGCACTTTGTAGCAACACAGACATTTCAGTTGTGCTCTTGCTCATTGTTACAAATTCTGCACAACTCAGCTACTGAAACATTTTTAAGTTTCCAATGCCATGAATTCTCTTAGAGTCTTCTAAGCTTGGCAATGCACGTTAAGTTTCTTGCCTATAAGCCAGTTGGGTTTCCTCACCCGTTTGGTTTGATAGATGGGTAAGAACACGTGACAGAAAACAAGAATGCAGGGCTTTGATGTTACCAGCATTAAACCTATACCTGTGCTTTACCAGTCACAAAATGCCTAGCCCAAAATGATACATCAGCATTTTTCACAGAATGCTGCTGAAGGGAGACAGGGTATTAGTCTGAGTAAGCTGTACAATTTGTCACAATTTTTTGTGTGACTGTGGTCACACCATTTCATTTTCTCATCCACTTTTCCAGACAGTCAGTAAGGAAAAATAGCATATCAATGCTTTTCAGAGCTGGATATTCATGCTTGCAGGATATTCAAATATTATTGGAATGGGACAGTTTTATTCCTTAGATAGATGAGTATCAAATCAAGAGAAAGGTAGACATTCAGATTGTTTATCCTTAGATGAATGTCAGTTTCCTCATAAAGTCCTGAGATTCCAGTTTCTCATATGGCATGAAATGCAGTTTGTCCCTTGAAAGCAGTGATCTTTCGGCAGCAATCCTTAAATTCTAATTAAAGACCTTTTACACCTTTTGTTTGATCTCTTCCTCTTTTTCACTCTCAGTAACTTTGAGATTTTTTTCTAGCAGCATCTCTCATTTCTGACAGAGACAGCACACGGCTGGCTGAGAAATTCATCTCCACCCAGCAGTTCCTTGTACAGTGGGGAAACCAGAGCTGTCTTCTTGCTGCTAACAGAGAAACCTCAGTTCTGGGTTATGTCCCTATCGCTGTCTTTGCTACGTTTGTAGTTGAAAGAAAGGTACAATTTAGAACTTTAAAATCAATGGTAATTGTGTGGCCTTTGTACAAATTATCTTTAAGTCAAAGACTCAGTTTTGTCAGATATCATAGTGATTGATAATACTGATATCATAATGATTGGAAATTCATTTTTACCAGCAAAAGTACTTTTAGGCATCTCACAAACTCATCCTTAAAGACCTGGATCACAACCATTTTACAAGAGAGGAGCATTTGTCTCCATATACGTAAAGATTCAGATTTTAAAAATTCAGAAAAATCAGAACTGATGAGTTGATGGAAATGTTAAATAAGCTTTGAATGACTGGACATCTATCCTGTTGCAGATTTGTGAAAATAGGAAAAAATAGGCACAAACGGGATTGCTTCAAAATCTCTCTCACTACAGACAGTGCACATTGCAACAAAATAAATGCACCGTGTGATCTCACAGAGGAGCAATGACATCACACGCACATCTCTCAAGATACAAAGTGTGTACCCCCACCTAACCTCCCCTGCTGCAGCAGTCTTTACAACTGCTCAAGAAATTAGGGAGCTGAACGTATAAACCCATCAATTCAGACTCTGCCCTCCTTTTCTTTCAGCTGGAGGACAAGCAGGAACCAAATGAACCGATCTGAACTCGTAGCCAGCATTATGCATCTTCACAGCAGCACTCAATGCCACATTTTTAAATGTACATATTTGGGACCCTACTTCAAGATAATTTTCTACATCCTCTGACCTTTTGCTTTGGCTCTACCTTCTCTGATTAATAAAAGAAAAAAACCCCACTTTTTTTCTTTCTTATTTACAAGGCACATCCTGTTTTTCCTACATCTGCTGACTCTCACTGCCAGAGGCAAGTTCCTGCCTCTCTTCATCTCACCCCACCACCTTTTTTTTTTTTTTAGAGAGCACTTACATCCTCTCCTGGGTTGTCCTTATTAGTTTGATTGAGCTTTCCAGAAACCTCTGGAAAGCTACAAAGGAATTTTCACTTAAAAATCAGTTTAAAACCCTATTCTCTATGGTGTCAGCCAGGCTCTTGATAAAATGAGTTCAGACCTATGCTGAGCTACTGCCTGATGTTGTGGCCCAAGGCACCTCACAGCCCCCCAGCCCACTCCCTGGCTGGACACAGCACCAAGCACAGGGTCTTGGATCAGCAGTCATCCATCTTATGATAAGACAGTTAATAGTGGTCTAAATTAGCCTCAGACATGCCATTGATTTGGTGATGCTGTATGATCTGCGTGGCACTAGAACATATATCTATCTCCAGATGACTTCAGTATTTTTTGCCCATTCCAGGATTCCTCACTCCTCCAAATCTTTTTCCTCTAACTTACAGAATACAGGTCAATTCAATCCTTCTTTATAAGTCATACTTCCAAAACCTTAAATCATGCATTTGTTTGCCTTCCACTGCACTTTTACAAGCTCAGTCAGCAATGTCCTTCCTATAATACATTGCAGAATTGCAGATACTCCAAATGGAACCTGACTAGCAATTTTCAGTGGCAGAGTAACTGTAGTAGTAACAACACACATTTGCTTGCATTTGTACTTCTGCCAAAGTTTTCCGTTCAAGACTGTATTTGAATCTCTGGTTTCCCAGAGCTAGAAAAGAACTGATGCATCTCTGAAGGCAAAAACAAATGGCCTAAGCCATAATGGTAGGGCTTCCTTCCCAAATATATTCCTCCAAAGTTGCCAAAACCCCTTTCAGGGTGATTCCCATGTCTAATCCCTTACAAGCAAACTTAACATACCGAATATATCCAGAGCAGCGATTTTAGGTGTTGTAAGAAGCATCAATATTAAATCAGTAACATTCATACCCAGTTAATCAAATGAATCCACAGCCAAAACCTCAGAGTGACTCTAAGGGCTTCCACCCTCTTTGATTTCCTATTCTTTGGATGAGACGCACACTACAACCTCTTTAGTAAAAATCCCTTAGAGAACTTTGCAACAACCCTTCAGTACAACAGTCTGGCTCAAATCCATCTGCTATAATTATATTTCATTATCAATAGCCTCTCCTTCACAGTCTTACTCCACCATTCTGTAATATCTAACATCCAATGCTTAGGAGCTGCTGCATTATACCTTGCAGAGGGCATCATTTCAATAACAAGGATATTAACCCTCATTTAAACTTTGCTTAAATTGGTGTTTTAGGGCAAAATATACCACATAGAACCACTGCTAGTGATCATCACCTCTCTCCCAAGACTATCTCTGTGGATGGGTTAACTGTTTAGATCTGGCAGAGATTACTTACTCCCCATAACTCCCAAGCTTCATACAAGCAGGGGTTCTTCACAGTCCATGTGTTTACCTGTTGAGATGGCACGATGCCTGGCTGCTCACAAGTTGGTCAGACACTTCCCCTAAGACATAAGTTTCCAGGGAATATGAAAGCTCAGACAGGAGGCCTAGACAACATTTAAGTGCCATCACTTTTACAGGAAATCCTTTCCACTGTGACAGCTCTGCCACACTGGTGTCACATCCCTCTTTACACTTCATCACGCCTGTTCGCACTTTGGTGCATTGATGAATCAATTAAAGCATTTTCTTGGCTTTTTCTCTCTCCCTTTTGCATCAATATGGGACAGTTGGCTCACAGCATGACAAACTTTCACATCCAGATTTTCAAACTTTTCCTGGAAGCTAACAGGAATACATGTTCCACATGTAAATTACCAGTATAGCAGGAGGACAATGGAGTATTTCTCTGGCTCTACTCTGTTTTCTTGCAAATTTTACAAAATGGTGGCTCTGATCTCCCAGACCTGGTAGACTGAAAAGGAGTATCTGGTTTACTTTTTACGAGTATGGGTCTTGCAACAACTACTACTATTCAAAGCCATTATGTTTGGATTGTGTGCTAAAAATACTACATCCCTAGTGTTTGTTCCAAAATTTGGAAATCTTAATGAATACACAAAACTCTGAATCTAATCTGGATTCCTGCTAGAATTGACTTGAATTTCAGGAGTGATACATGCCCAGAAATCCCAATGCAATTAGAGGTACTTCAGGTACGTGACAGCTTGTGAAACATAGGTTCTTCTACCTAGATGCTGGAGCATGGGCTAGAATCTACATTTAGGTACCCATGTTCAAACATGTTGGTGTTATTGAGGTTACCATGCACAGCCTTCTAATATCGAGTCTGGAATGCCCAGTTTTCATAACTGCCAGCATGTATCGGCATATCTCCATGAAAATCAGACTAAAAAAATTTACGACATTCTAAAGGTTTTCAAAACTGCTTAAAGAGAGTAACCCCAGAGAAAACTGTCTAGATGAAAGCTTGCCCACTTTTGAAATTGTGGGATGGAATCTCCCCAAAAGGGAAATGAATGAGTCTCAGACCTGCAGCTCTAGTCCTGGATGGTCACACTGCCATTGCAGAACCAGCTTTAGAACTGGCAGGACACAGAAACAGGCTCCTCACCTGTTCTTACAGATCATAACTACATAAACACACACAGGTATGTGCCTTTATGTATGATCACAGAAAAACAGAGTGTGAAAATAGAGATATTTTGCATAACAATAACTGAAGGAAATACATGCCCACCCAAGTTTAGTATCATGGGTGTCCACCCCAAATTATATAAGCCTTGCCCAAAGATTTACCAGTGTCACTCAAAGCTCACAAAAACTGAACTGCTGAGACCATGACAGTACCTTTCTAAAAGCATACAAAGTAATCCACTAATGAATATTTGACTGTGAAATCCTTTGCTAGGTAAGAAGCAAACTAACATGTGCTCTTTGAAGACAGCTACCTTATCCTTTAAATAAAAGGATGCAAGTTATACTTCTCTCCATATGTGTCGCATAGGTCCTTCACAAAAATAAAGTGTTTAATACTACAGTTCTTCTAATGAAAGTTGACCCTATCTACTAGTAATTTCTCTAAAAAGTGTTTTCATGATGGGTCCAGCCTATGATATGCAGCTTTGCAATGGATTTTAAGATACAGATTTTACCCTAAGCATGAATAAAACATTACTCATTAAAATCTTTCTTAACCTGTTGCACTCCAAAGAGGCATTCTAAGCCTTTCCCATAACACTTTGTCAACACAACAAGGCAAAAGAAATCTGTGTTAAAGCTTCTGTAACATCTAATTCACTAAATTAGGTATTTCCCAATTAGAAAAGAAAGCATTTCCAGGAAAAGTGACATGTGAGTGTTTACTTTCTATTTAAAGACTTTTTTGATTAAAAGATATTGAAACAGATAACACAACAAAATTAGTTTTTGCTGTGATGGTCAGGTTAAGGTTTATGCTGTTGCTAGGATATGCTGCCCTATCACAGCCAATCTTGACGGTGAAAATTGGTGCCTTAATTTCCCAGTGGTCCATGCTACTCCTGACTTAGGCCTCAGTCTGGTTAATCATGCTGTCATTCTCACTACAGATTGCCTTTTGACATCTTCATCTGCAAAAAGATTCTATAGTCAAGTCTGACTACAGTGAGTCAATTCAGCATTTCACTGGTGGTCCAGACCAAACCAGTGGTCAAGTTTCTTGTGAAACGAAGAGATTCAGGAAAGGATGAGGAACACAATAATTGAAGTTATTTTGCTTGGCAGAAGCAGGCATGGACCATGCTTGAGCAAAATGTAATTGAAGCAGTGATCACATTCGAGTCCTGGTACTGCAGTGTCAGGAGCCATTGACACTGTTACAGGAGTCAGGAGACAGAGTCTGCCCCTGCTGGTTTAAATAACAAACCACAGTTGCTTCTGATTTATACCTCAGAACAGAAGCGAGCACTGCACTCGGTATTTTCTTGTCTCAAATGACAGGTCCTGTTGAAGATATGCGTTTAAACAGCTAAGACAGCTTTCTTCTCTAAAAGTTTCCTTCTCAGGTTTTGCTGTGATTTCTATTACACTGTTCATAATGCGTGATCCATTGGTGCAATGGATCATCTGTATTAATTCCTTCACAAAATTGCAATTCACTCCCTCAGCTACCAGCACATTCGCCCCCTCTAAGGGAGTTCCATGGTGTCGTGAGACATGAGATGTGCCCAACAGAGCATACCCTGCAAAGACATGCCTGCTGTCCATGCTGCTCAAAAGCCTTTCTGAGGATGAGTGACAGGTGTCTTTGCCTGAAGAGAAACATAAAAAACCCTGCAAGATTCAAACAAGGTGACTTCTAGCAGGCTGAAAAGCAGGCATCTGTCTGAGAAATAAACCTGTGTGTTATACAAGGCAAGAAATTAATTCAGTTAGAAAATCAAAACAGAGACCTTAGTTTACATGTAATTATATCCAAACTACATGTTTGTTTGGTTTGGGTTTTTTCCTACACGTTATTGCTTTCACTACCATATAAGTTTAATGTGTCCACAAACTACATTAGATCCCCATTTCCACCAGAGAATACAAGCAGATGTCAAAATTATTCCAGTGGAGAAAGGCAACAAAACACTGTGCTGTTTTGCTATAGGTAGGAATGAACAGGAAGCATTTTAGTATTTTGAATAATTTATTGATGCTTTTGAAAAGCAGATGTGCTCTCATTAACACTGTCTCTCTGCCCTCACCAGCAAGATTTCTTCTGGTGCCAGTATTCTACTTTTTTTTCCCCGCAATTATGAAAGCAGACCACTTACTACAGAAAACTACAAAGAAAGAGTACAGTCAGCCTTGCAGAAGATTTCCCGTCATAGTAAGTACTATGATTTTATTAGACAAGAGCAGAAAGATCATCTGATGCTCTTAGCACCTTCCTTGATACCTGGCAGGTATCCTAGCTGTGAAGCTATCAATTACTGATGGGGGAAAAAATTCCTTATTTGTAGTAAATCAAATGAGCCAAACTCTGCCACTCTTGCTTACAGTGCTAATAGCTTCAGTAAAGGCATCTAAAATTAAAATTCTCTTTCCTTCAGAAAGAGGAAATAACCCTCAACATAACCTATATAAGAACTTGAAGTTTCTAGGAGACAGCATAGCCCAAATGAATCTGACTGATGTAGGAGCTAAAAGTACACAGAGTTACAGGACACTAAAACAGGAGAGTGAGCAAGAGACTGATTGGAAGAGCGGCTAATGAAATAATTCAAATTATTTGGAGTATATAACCCAAACTCAGAATGAAACCCAAATCTCAGTATAAAGACTCTGCTTTGCAAGTACACAAAATGGCAAATAAAAGCATGGGTTTTTAACAAAGCATCGGGATCTGCTTGGTCAAAGAGTTTCCAGAAAGGATTTCCAATTAGTGTCATTACAATTGCTGTGCTAATTCATATAATCTCACTAATAAAGGCACTGCTTCTGTTTGAAGCGAGGCTAACACCAGTATTATCCCTCACATGTAATATCTGCACACAGCACATATGCAGCAGTGACATACATGTACTAAACTCTGAAACCAAGTGATAAATTGCACTTCTCCAGCACCTCTGATCACCTCACCTGCACTCTGCCCACTAATCCATCTTTGCCAGGACTACCTCTAACCTTCCAAACCTATCAGCTGCTTGCAGACAACCATCATTTTTTTCAGATAATAACCTGCTAAAAAAAATGTTTTCTTCCTTCCTACAAATGAGGAATTTTCCCCCAAAATGTATTGGTCTGAGGTTCAGGGCATTCTTGGAGCATTGACAAGTTTAAAGTCCAATATCTCAGAACACTTGAAGGTTAGAGCTGAATACTTTATATAAATGGGGAAGAGGTACAAATTCACTCCCCTAATTGTTGAGTATAGGCTTGACCAGATGTAAAAGTTTTTATTTTAGTCATGGTAGATCATAAGACATCAATTTTTCAATTTCCAGTGCTCTGAGGCATAGAAAGACTCTCAGCTCATGTTTAAATGCTCTAAAGTTAATTATTCCAGTTCTCTGCCTTGAAAGGCCTGTAAAATTTAGTTCACAACACTGAAGAAGGTCGATACAAGGAAAATAAAGAGAAGGGCATACACACATGATCCTTAAAAATTGCAAAATACACCTACTGTTACATGGCTCTATGCTTTACCAGTCCGAGTTTATTCACATCAAATCAACTCCAAGTACAACTAAAGTTTGTCACATGTTTGGATTTAATTTTTTTTTCTTCTGTGGCATAAACAAAATACCAGGACACACTGCCAACATTTCCATTAAGTGGGTGCACGTGCAGAGAACTACTGAAATCAAGGTCTGTGCTCTGCCTCAGTGGAAGGCAGGCACTTCTCATTGGGAACCTGGGCTAAGCAGCACATCCCTCCACCGCACACAGAGAGAACATTTGACCAAAACACCAATGAAACCATTACCTGCCTTCCACCTCTGTGTAATGTACTGTGACAGAGGGATACAAGACACTGCAAAACATCAAACTGCCTTGATGTACCCCAAAACTCTCACACACACTCCCAAGGAAAGCTTGTCATCTCCCTGACCTACGACTGGTGAGTTAGCACGATCCAGCGAGTGGTGAGACCTGGGGGAGGAGCAGACCCACACATGTAGACCTTCTGGCACATCCTTGGACCACTGGGCAACAGTACAAGGGATGATGCAATTAACACTATTTCTTTAAAGACTGAAACAAAAAAGAACATTAAGTGCCAGGATCAAGTTTTCTCATGATGGTATTTCAAGTCATACTCGGCCAGCATATTTTACCTATACCTATTTCTACAGACCTCTAGTGTGAAAGTTACATAGAGATCAATACCCACTGGGACAATTCTATGCAGTTATTTGCTTTTGCATAGAGTTACTCAAAACTAATGTAAATCTCAGAAGAACGTGAAGGTCTTGGTTGATATGGTCCCCTTCAAAGGATCTATATGTAGACCTAAATTCTACAGTCCTCAGTCTTTGTTAAATTTTAGTGATAGTTATATTTTCATAGGACACACATTTCCACAAGATACTGCAAACAGACCTTATTTTATTTATCATGTAGGAGTGAGCAGTTAACAGAGCTGGGATTCACACTTTGGGATCAAAGGAGCATAGGTATTTGAAACCTGACGCTTATGCCATTAAAATATCTGCTCTGGGACATGCTCCGTATGTTTTCCCTCTCTCCTCTCACAAGTTATATTCTGTAATAAAACCTTTATATTCTCAAGCTTTCTGAATATCATAAATTTACCAGAAAACTCTCCTTTAAAAGAAAAAAGCTAATACAATGAACTCTGGATGACATTGACTTTTAACAGCCTTTCCTAGGCTTCCATGTGGTAGCAGCATTAGGCTTAGTCATAGGAACGAAGATATGTTTAGATTCTAAAAAAATGAGTAGGTCCTTGTGGGCAGACCTTAAGCCAAACAAGGAAGGGATAAGAAATCAGTGACAAAAACATTTTATTTGCTAATTTTTTAAACAGGAGTTGCTTGTAATTACCTAAGTTTTAATGGTTTACTAAAGGAAACAAAAATTCTTAGCTAACACTTTGCTTTATTAGAAGTGAAGAGGGTTGTAAATGCACTGTACTATTGTCTGTGCCTTCCTTCATATGTTGTGATTATGTGTTCAGTAAATAGCACCCAGACTAAAAAGAGCTTGTTGTGAAATCAAGCAACATTAACTCATTAAGTCAATAATTCATGGATTCTTTTATCTAAAGTGGCAACATCACACCATCAATTCACAAAACAGCCACTTCTCCGATGTGTATGTGATGATAATAATGGATTTTCTAACAATACACTCTCAGAGCAAGGTCACGCACACAGATGCGGTGGACGCCATGATCTGACCTAGGTCAGCAAAACAAGCTTTATTATTGAACCTAATTATGAACTATCAAGATAATGGCCTAGACTAAACTGTTTCCTTAGGGATTATTTAGAAACTAGTCAGCCATTTTAGGTTCAAATCCACGGTACAGCACTACCTTCCAACGCAGAGCAAATGCTCGGTACAGCGCATATGCAGACATACTACACACCCATTGCTGAATATCCCCACAGTTGCCAAAGATAACTCAGGTGTGCAAAGCACATATTCAAATCAAACTGAACTCAAGTTTTGATGGAGGCAAGCTAGTCAAGTGAAAACACAAAGAAAAAGGATGTGTACAAATCTGCATGGACACAAAGGGGTAACAATCTAAATTTTGCTTTTGGTTTTGCTTAGGTCTGGAATTAAAAGCCTTCTAATACATTCTAATTATAATGCAATACTGAGAAGCAAAGAGAAATGAAGCAAAAAACTGTTTGGGATACCACTGGCTGTTTTCAGACCAAGCATAGTAACACTCATGATGTTTATAATCTATTCCAAACACATTCCGTAAGAGACCTCATGGAGGAAAAGTATTTCATGCTTCTTACATTTCCCATAGCTTAAAAAAATGCATGGTATCAGTGCTGCCTAGTGTCATTTTTGCTCAGCTGAGGGTATTTTTACTTCTTCTCCCCCCAGAAAGATAAAACATTTCAGTTGAGTTCACCTCTCCAGCCAGAAAAGTCATTAAAATGTTTCCTCCCCTTGTGTGCCTCACACTGTAATTCTCCCAGGTATATAGAACTGACTCATTATTATTTTATATTTCAGCCCATGTAATTATATCCAAGTTTCAGAAAGGAATAGTTCCTTGAGATCAGAGATCTTCTTGTGTTAGAAGTAAAGCCAACCCCTGAGTACTCCTAGCAGGGGAAGATTGATTCCCTGTATGATTCCCTCAATTATTTAAAATTATCTTGTTTTTATTTAAGGTTTTGATTCATATGATAAGAAGAGACCTTGTTTAGAGATGTTTGTTTTTCTAAGATCAGAGTTCTGTTGCTGTGATAAACTTCTCACCTTTTCAGCTTCCAGTCCCAGTGAACCAGTCAACCTGTATGAATTAACATGATGTGATTGACCCTGTACCTTGCCTGTGGGTTTGTAATGAGATCCAACCCATGGGAAAACGTGTAGGGAGAAGGGAGGGGGCGGCTCAGCCTGAAACCTTTCCTTTAACTGGTTGGCCTGTGAACCCTCATGAACTGGATCTCCCATAGAAGTCATGGTTTAAAAGTAATCCTTTCAAATCACACTGGAAAGGTTTGCATAGCCCTAGTGCTAATACACTGGGGCAATTTGCAGAAAATTTCATATTCCTTCACTCCACACCGACAAAGACTGAAGGTTCACAAGCTCTAGGCCAAAAGAAGCCATAAGGGAAAAGCAGTTTTTCACAAAAATCAACATAAAAGAATGACTTTGTCATACATTGATGGAGAGAGTCTTTAGGAATAAATGTAAGATGGGAGAAAAAGCCTACTTTCAGAAGGGGCACTGCTGAAAAAGTAAGTTTTTTTAAGGAACAGACTTTTTTCCATTTCATATCCTGAATTAGCCAGGTTATGTCTATTCTGTATTACATGGAGTTCTAAGGCAAGGCTTCTGATTTTTTGTAAAATCATTCAACACAGTCTGGAGGAATTTAAGAGCTGGGTTAGCAATAGCTGCTTAGGAGAACATTCCTAACCGTGTGAGTTAAAGGGATTTTATAAATTATGTTTTAAAGATCTGTGTAATAAATTATATGCTTTTTCTATTAATATGACAAGAAGAACGAGCAGAAACTTCCCAATTAGAATTAGAGGCATTGTTAGCAGCATTCTCACATGAAGTACAGGTCAGACAGCAGAACTGGGTACCAGGTGCATTATGTAGCAACTGAGGTACAGAAAAAATATCAAGCATTCCTTCAAAGTCCTAAAGGAACCCAAGCCATTATTTTAAAAGAAATTCAGAAGGAAAAACAAACATCAGTTAAAAAAAATAAAAATTCACAGGGAATTGGTGCCAAAAGAAAAAATTCCTAAGCTCCTGAAATGCCAAGGAAGAAGTTGGAAACACCAGCAAAATGCTCAACAACCGAGAACGTGAAGGGGTGGAGGAAAAAAAAGTACGGCTGCAGAGGGCTATAGTATTGTAAAGAAAACACGATTAAGTCAGTTATTTTGAAAGAAGTTTTAAAAAAATACCTAATTTTTAAATAAATACTTTGAATTGAATACCTAGATATCAAAAAAACCCCAAACAAACCCTAAATATAAGGGCCGATTGCTCCTCAACTGAAATAAACATAACTACACCATCTTCCAGCAGAAAAGTTCTGGCTCTGAATTTAAAACCATCTGTCAGTGAAAGCAAATTGTTGTGTTTTAACAGCTCAATGAAGGGAAGAACCAGTCCTGTTGTGGTACAGTCCTATTCACTCCTTCACAAGAGCAGCTCAGATGCCTTTCAAGGAGAGCTTGATCAACATCAATAAATTTGGGACTGAAGTCTGTCTCGGCCTCCAACCTACAATACTATTTTTGCACATGCTCTACTTCTACAATTCTCACGGATTTCATGAAAACATGGAGCTACCAGATAATGTCCATGTAGATATCAAAATATAGTTTTAGACCTCTTGTGGCAGGTAAATGAAATTTGAAAGCAAAGGGTTTCTGCAATTCAACATCGTGGAGCAATCCTGCTAACTTTCCCACTCCTTACCCTCTTGCTTTTCTCCCTTTGCTCCTCACCTTGCCATGGCTGCACCAGCTGCAGCAAACAGCTGCAAATGAAAACAGCTGGAAGCTGAGGAATTGTACAGCAGGGACACAGAGCCAGTGCTTAATAAAGTTTTTGGGCACAAAAACTGCTTTCCTTCTACAGGAAATAGAATACCTCGGTGTTGCACCCTTGCTCCAGCAAGCCACCTCTATATTTAAATTATATTTTTAAGACATGAAGATGACACTCATTCTTTTGCAGTGTCCTACTTTCAGAAAGCTGTACGTGGTTTCCCTGCCACGGGCTGCAGGGGACACGGGGTCTGAGCAAAACATCACAGAAATTAACAAGAATCTTCTCAATCACATAATCAGACTTCAGTGTATTTTTGTGGCGCAACGTGAAAACAAGGGGTGTGGAAGGCACTATAGTTACTGCATTGCTGATTAACATTTCGGGAACCTTTCTACAAAGGTAATGTAAAATAGACATAACCTCAAAAAGCATTTGGTACAGTGAATTTCTAGGCTATAAATGGTAGTGGGAAGCACTGAGAAGTCTTGCATAAACTGTAAGCATATGAGTCAATCTGATTTTCTCTTTTTTGTGTGTGCACACACCAACCTGGTTTTACAAACACCCCCACCTCTGGGAAGCAGACCAAGCCTTTTCCATAACCTCACATACACATGTGCTGAATCAGGCCAACGCATTTCTTCATACATAAGTGCATGCAACAAAATCAATTGTCTGGAGCATTATCTGATGTAGCCAGCCAGTGGAAGGCACTTTACATTTTGTTTATGCCTATTCCTGTTCACTGTTTTAAAATAAAGCATCTCTAAATGGCGATAGCTTTTCACCATAATTCTGCTACTCTTCTAGATTCCAGACAAGGAAGGAAATGCTGAACAGACTGAAATGCTGAACAGACATGACTACAAAATGTTAAGAGGCAGAATACTTTAACACATTAAAAACTATGTGTCATTCAAATGAATTTCAAGGAATAGATATTCTCTCTCTCCTCTCTTGCCTTGACTACAATATTGAAAATAGAGGTAAGATTGAAAGGCATCAGGCCAATCCTTCGATAACAGTAAAGAGAAACTTCTTGACAGACTGGATTATACTTCTGACACTGTTCTTCCCACCTTCCTACAGTCCTTAGTTATTGCCAGATCCTTGCTGGACTCAACAGTTTTTATCTGATTGTGACTGTAGATAAGTATCAGGATAGTAGTTACTAGCTACAATAAGAGCATACACAGCTTTTGTGCTAATAAGCACTTCTGTTTAAATGCTAAGAGCAATTAGTCCTTTTGTGTCAACTATTGATTATGCAGACTGATAGACAAAAATCCCACACAGCCTCATTCTTCTTTCCCCTGGATTTCTAAAGACCAAACTGGCTTAAAGCAATTGTAAAGCAGAGTGATATTCCATCTTCGGAATCGAGAGCAGCTCAGCTGTTTGAAAGAGCAACAGTGATGGGTTCGACCATGAGTGAGAAAAGCAATTTCAGATGTACTTCCTTTTCAGTGCTATCTCATGAAAATACCCAATTTTGATCCCAGCTTTCTAGAACAAGTATGAAGAAGGTTATTTCATTAAAAAGTTTTAACTATAAATAATTTTCATTGTTTCTAACTTTAACTTTTTTTTGAAATTGACTTTTTGCACAATTAATCTACATGCATTCAATTTAAAATCCGCTTTCTAAAGAATAAACACAGTTCAAAGTTTGTGGATTTAGAATCATCTTCTGACTTAAGCATGGGGCACCAGCATGACATTATCTTCAACCATAACTACCACATTTATAATGTATATAATGTGTCAAACTGCTTGTTTTATTTACAAATCATGCAGCAGCAATAACATGATTTTAGAGGGTCTTTTATAAAAAACTTTGAATAAGAATCAACAATTATATTGCAATACAGTACAAATGCACATTCTTTCTAAAATGTTAAAATGCTCCTTATAAAAAGATGATAAAATGAAGATAAAAAGATAAATCAAAGTTTATAAAAATGTACTGTTTCAAAATAGCATTTGGATTTTATTTGCTGAATCACTCCAGGTTCTAAACGCATTTAAGCTAAATATACAGAAACACTGAAAGAGTAATTGCCAGGCATAAGAGTCACAATTTTCATTGGTGACAACAACAGAGCCAACAGTTACAGCAGGTGTTACAAGCCTGTTATTGTATTAACTAAGTGCTTACTATTCCTATGATTATTCCTTTAGGCATATTTTCATCAAAACATGGGAATCCTTGAAAACCCAGAGCAAGAGAAAGTTGGAATTCAGTATCTCCAAATTTGCAGCAATTTGTTGAAGATTCCTTTTCAAGACAGAAATATAATGTAGATTAGAAGAAAAGCATAACCTCTTATAATTCCACGTGAAAAGCAGCAACACATTTAATTTTGTATGTGACTGCTTTTTCATAGTTTTTATACTGCTGCGCTGCAGCTTCACACTGTGACTGTGAAGCTATTTCATGAACTACTCATTGATCTCTATGAATTTATTACAAACACTCTGGACCTTATTATAACAGCATCCTTGAAAGACAAGCATTTTGAATGTCACAAGGAGATGTTGCTGTAATAAAGGAGAATGTAATGGGCCTTCATGCACAGTATTTGTGAGCCAGAACATTTTCAAAGAGAATAATGTAAGTAAGTGCCTTATAAGGAGGGTGGACCCTATACATATTGCAGTTTGAAGATTTCTTGATATAGTACATTAAATCTATAGAAGGATTCAGTCTTCAGACATACTAGGAACATACTAGCCAGTATCATATTCATGTTTTGGAGAGAGTACACAATTTTCCAAGAAAATTAATACACTTACCACTATTTTGCCTGCATAAAGATGAATAGAGAGTACAAACATTTGGTGTACATCACCAAAACTGACAGGAGAATTAAATTCCTGTGAATGTATGAACAATTTGTAAAACTGATTGTTATTTAAACTTCTGGGGTAATGTTTTGATACTTCTACTGCTCAACATGTTTGGAACCTCTGCTCTAAATACAATATTAGGTGTCTAAAATCCTCACGTGCTCTAGGCAGCATCTGGGCCCATATCACAAGCATTCACACAAAGGAACTACAAATACAAGAGCTAAATCTCTGTTCAGATAACGCATAAATGTCTTCAAGGTTATTGGTACTTGACACAAAATCATTGCCATGTATTTTGGCAAGTACCTATTAGCACAGTCATTTATGAAGTTTAAATGTTTAGTATTGGGTTATTCATGGCTGCATTTTAAAACCAAGTAATGTAATTATATGACTCTGCCATATCTGATTAATGTTTTATTTTGCCAGCATTTCTTCAGCTTAAAAATACCTTCTCTGTTGTTTTGCTTTCCATGAGCACTGTTGATCCCATTATTGAAATCTCTACTCAACCATTAGGTTACTTTTTGTAAGAGCATGCATTGCTTTTGAAAGCTGTTGAACTTCCAGATTTATGACACTGAAAATCTAAGCCATTGATCCACCAGGCAAATACATTACGGAGAGCACTGGCAATGTACAGTAGCTACTTCACTGAAGAGCTATTTCAACAGGCTTCAGCCCTGACCCAGGGCCTGTCTCTGGAAGGGAAAAGAGCTGAGTCTTCTTGAGTCACTGAACTTTGCGGTCCGAGCCAGAAAGTGCACGAATACCATGGATTGCTACAGTGATGGCAAATTATCATCAGTGTACACAGCTCATTATTTAGAAGCCTGGTTAGATCTTGGCATTCTTTGCAGCCAGAGTACGCAGGACTATATTTGCAAGATGTATCCCTTAAAAACAGCATACATTTACTAGAAATGCAGCAGGCCTTTTCTTGAAGACACACCACATAGCTGGAAGCTTGAGCAAGCCTTTAAATAACGCACTATGGACACACAGCTCTGAAAACATACTGGGTTTGGAAACATGCTGAAATGGGATTGCCTGGAACAACTACTAATCCTTCAAGGGCAAAAACCAGATATGGCTGCTTTCAAAAATCTTGATGTCAAGTAATGACAAAATATAGGACAATATAGATAAGTCAGTCCTGTCCCACTGTCACTTTTCAGTGACATTTTTAGTGCTCAGATGAACAGTAATGTTTGAAATGCAATAGCCAGATAAACAGTGAACATCCATTAACTGAAAGAGTTCCAAACAGATCCTAAAAAACATACGGAAAGTTAGATACAACTTGAGTTTTAATAGCTCTTCATAATTTACCTAATGCATAATGGTTCCTGGAAGATACATGCCTGTCAAACTCATTTTCATTCAGCTGTAACTCAGTGTTCTGAGAGGTACATATTCATGTCTAAAGGAAAGACTTCTTCCCAGGAATAAGCAAAAGACACTGTAAACATTACATAACAAAAAAATTCTATACTTAATAGAAGATACCTTGGGTGTAGGAATGACAGCTGTAAAGCAACTTGCATGAAAGCTTACACTGGGCTTTTTTACTGGCAACAGCAGCTACATTTGACACAGTGAAACAATTTCTGCTGGTGCAGGATTGTCCTGCTGTACCACTATAGATGCGTTTGCTTGCATAAGCGTATCCTGCATGAAGGGACTATAGCCAAGAAATTAAGTCAAAGAGAAAAGCAGAAACTTAACTCCTAAAATTTTCAGCTTCTCCAAACTAGCACACAAATGAGAAAAAGGCATGTACCCTCCATTTTTATATTCTGGCCAATCAAGTTAGGAAGGGCTTGGACAATGGATGAGAGACATGATGCATAATTCTGATCATCTGGAAAAAGTACAATTTACCACTGTGCTCAAAAAAAAAAAGTATAAGCAGATGCTAGGGGAATGTGTATAATAAATAAGGAAGCAAGAATATTAATATGGCAAATCTGGATGAGAAATATCATGGGATATATTTTTCTCAGGACAGTGGTTCTTCAAGAAGAGAATTAAAGACTTCCCACCAAAAAAATCCTCCTGATTCCATATAAAACACTCAAAAAGGTATTTAACAAAAAATTACTTGCAGTGAACTCGTACATTATTTCTATGTCCTAACTGTTGGAAGGTGGTCAGAAAGAGGCAAAATGCAACATTTAAATTTGCCACTTGAAAGAGATGTGTATAAACATTTAGAAAGAAATTTACGTCTGTTATTAAACATTAGATAGGAATACACTAACAATTTCCTGTAAAATCAGTAATTACAATTAATAACTGCCACTGAGGGAAGCAGATAAACATATAGTGAGAATTAGACCATTCTTAGATTAGGGACTTTTTTCCCCTTGTGAACTTCTTCAAATGCCTAGAATTAGTTTCCTTTTTTTCTTCATTTAATGCAAGTGTTCTCTCATGTTTTATGCAACTGATTTGCTAAAGAAAAATAGTAGCTTCTGTATAATGTAATTTAGGACGAATTAGAAACTTTGAAATATCTTTTTGTGTTGCAAAAATGATCTTAATCAAGGTTTACCACTAATATATTGACAATAATGTCTGAAATGTTTTCCTGGAATCAAAGAGAAAAATTCTCATCTTCATAATGTATCATGTGACCAAAAAAAAAAAAGAGGTTTAATTGCACTACCATTTCTGACCATTACAGTTGTAATGGCTTCTGGAGAGTCTTCTACATTCATTAGGTGTCTACAGGCTCCAGTTCCTGATCTCAGCAATGATTAGAGTCCTGTTGCTGCAACAAGGCTGATTAAGGAGCCCGCCTGGAAGCATCAGGGTCTCTCCTCTCCTGCCAGCACATGCAGATCCACTTGGAAACTCCAAGGTTATAAGCACACGCTTTCAAAACACCTCATTCAACTTTTCAAATGGGTACAATTTATAAAAGTAAGTTTCGACTTAAGGGCAGAAGAAACTATGAGTAGCTGTCTAGCAAGCAAGATCTAAGCTCAATTTTCAAGAGCAACTTTTTCATAAAGAATTAATTAAGTTAAAACATTGTTCCTGCAGCCAAAACTTGATACACTGATGCAGAAAGATTAATACAGCTAAGCATCACAGAGATGAAGAATTTCCTTCTAATTAAAACTTTCTGGCAAGATAACTGAATTGCCCTCGTATTAAAGATTAATGCATTTGATAGCTTTGATGGCTCAATATCCCCTGTAAATCATAAGAGTAAGACACTTAAAAAATTGATTCAAGCTTATTAATTGCAAAAATAAATAAATACCACAGCATCTGCAGCAAATATAAAAAGTTGAGCAGCAATCATTGGCAAGTTAATTTTTATTTCTTTTTAGCACACTGCATTAGTGGAGCAACCAAAGCATCGCTGCCTCAAGGCTGCATTTTGCAGCTTCCCCATATGTATTAGACAAACACTCACTGACCCATGTGGTTTTATGGAAACTGCTGTGTTTACAAGAATAAACTTATTTTCCCTTCAGCAGGTCTGCAGCTGGGCATTAACATGTCCTTACCCAGAGAGGGTATATGCCAACTGGAAAATCAGCTTCCAGCAGGTGGAAACACCGAATCACTCCAAGGTTAAGCCCTGAGGATTTTTGTATTCTCATTCCAAACTTTACTCCTTAACCCTATTTATTTTGAATTTATGGACTTTTCCAATGGTTAGCCAATAAAAGCAAACCCTTTCTTCACATAAAGGTGTTTTCCCCTGAATGGGAGCAATGTAATTTATTCCAACATGAATTCAGACATTGCAAGCTTTATATACTGCTCTGCTAGAAGCCCTACGTTAGAAGTGTTTGAATTTGTGTTGAGTTCTCAACAATACTGACCTTGGACTATATGGGACTATTTTTGGAAAATATTATGGAGAGATTTTTGATTTTTTAATTTATTCTTTAAGAGAATAATGACAAATCAGTTGAAGATCAGAGTCCAATACAATTCAAACTAGAACTTGTTTAAAATAGTATATTGCTCCTTCCTCTTTTCCTGCCTTTTGACACACCAGGTTAAAGCAAGAACAGAAGGTGTAGAGATATCATCTACCTGGACATATTTCCAGTTCACAGTCATTGAGAAACTTCCCAGGACTCAAACTATTTCAATAAAATAAGTGGAAGCTTTGTCCTCCTGAGGCATGTGGTGTATAACACTTCCAGGCTTTCTTTCCAAGTGCCACTGGCTAACAGGTTTTAGAAATTGATATTTAACAGGAATATTTTTTGTATTCCCTCATACTGCTCTTATTCATCAACTCTGCTCATGGAAAACTTACAGAAGCAATGCCAGATATACAACAAAAGCAGTCCATTTTTCATTATGCAAATACATCACCTGGAGATACAACTTTTTAACCAACGTGGTTTCTGTTTATTCAGGTCCATTTTAGTATTTATTTTCCACTCCAGTTTGTTACATGTTTGTAATCTTTTATATTAGTAGGCATTAGAGGTAAAAGAGTGCAAAATATGATTACACGTGCTAAAGAACAGTACAGGAGACATTGTAAAGTTAATTCTCTTCTGCATGATTTGGAGAAGAAAGAGATAATGTGCATTAAGGCAAATTCTGATTCCATGACTCACAAGGAAACTAAAATTCATTGCATGTACAAGAACTAACCCATCATTTTTCCTTATAGAAGGCCTTACTACTTTTTGTCACTGCTTCTCCAGTTAAAACACCACAAAATATCTTATTTGTCTGAAGAACCAGTTGCTGTATTTTGAAAATAACATTTTGAAAGTAATATAGAAGTATTCTTGGAGTAAAGTTTCTGGTTTTGTTCTAAGAGACCTGGGGGCCTGAGATAAAGGAAACCAATGAAAATCTTTAAACTTGAACCCAGTAACAGGCACTGATATTTATTTGTACTCGTTTGAGCACTTCATGTTCACAATCATTTCCACGTATAAGGTTGAATTTGAAGGCTGTCTGTATTTAATTGCAGAAGGAACAATAACCTATAGCCTGATCCAACACAGGTGACATTTGCCCTGTTCACTAGGGAGCATCTTTGGAGTGTTTGAAGGAACGACTGGCTACTGCACTAATTTAATGGCTGCTTTGGAATGAATCTGCAGATACAGTTATGTACACCCTGCCCTGGCGCAGGAAAGAAAAAAGAAAGAGATTGACACTAAACACTGAGCACAGGGAATAACACAAGCATCTGGGTCTTTGTGGAGCTGTTGTGAATGGACCTCGTTCCCTAAAAACTGTGCTATAATGTTGTCTCTGCAAATGGCTCAAGGTCTTAAATATGCAAGTACAAAAAAATTGCTTTCAAATTTCATTCATAATTTGAAAGGGAGACTCCAAATCGCTTAGAGTGAATATTTTCTTATTTTTTGTCTCAGATACAGATGGAATTTAGCATAGCCCACTGTGACAACAAAAACCAGCCCAATCTTGTTTTTCTGGTTTTTTAAAAATTTCCATACTTGATTACACATACAGGCATCCCCAAGAACTTCAAAGGTACTGGAGCAACTGGCTACATAATTTAACTTAAAGCAAGTCAAAAAGAGTTGAAAGAATCTGTAGTACTGCCTTCCCTTTTGAAGTTCAGGAATACTTTCTTTAGCTTTTTAAATTTAGAGTTGGCCTATCCCAGCCCTTGGGGATTCAGATTCGACTCTCATTGAATTGATTGAATAAGACCATTTCCTCAGTGGGGGCCATGTACACTTAAAATTGTGGCAAACACTACTCCAAGAGTCCACCTTGCAGAGAACAGATCTCATTCTAATCAGAATTTCATCATCCTATTGCATAATGTTAAAATGAATTGTTCCTATTTCAGGTGTGGCCATGCCACTATCACAGAGCACACCTGAGAGCACATTAAAAGTCAATGGAGTAACTCCTACTAAATTCACTGGGCTTTGAAATCAATTTCTTCACATTGATTTCAAATGGAGCTGAAAAAAGACTTGTGTGGGCTTATGAAGTTGGAACAGAGGAAAAAACTACTGCATTTGCCCTTATTATGGTAAGTAAGGTCAACAAAATGAAAACTGCATCATTTTTACAGCCCATAGCTTGGACAGGATAGTGTCAGCAGAGATTTCCTCATTTGAAATGGAGGTCAACAACGAACACATTTAGATGCCTGAAATTCAATGCCCCAAAAAAATACATGCAAAGAAGAAATGGAGAACTTCACTGTTCAGCTTTTCCTCAGACCAATATTTGAATGCATTCAAAAGGTGATCAGGAAGAATCCTCCCTGAGAAACTTGGCAGGGTCCTGTAGTGTGAATGGGGTTATGCTCCCTGTACAATTCTTTCTTCTGGGAGGTGTGATATGGATACACAGCATCCCCTGCCAAGTAGGAAGATCACTGGAGTCAATGACAAACAAGGTACAAAGTCTGTCCATGCACCTGTCTATATTTTTGCTTGCCTTAAACAGTAGCAGCACCCCAAGATCTCTTAATTGGGTGCTCCAAATTTCTTCTTCTTAGGCTCAGACACCTCCTGTTTTCTCAACATTGCCACCCTTGCCTTGCTACAAACCCTCTCTTTACAACAGGGTGTCATTGCTCAAAACAACCAGGAAATATCACATTTTTCATAATTTATAGTTAAGACATTAAACAGAAAATACAGGAAAGTGTTCTCAGTTGGTTGCAGGAATAGCACAGGAGACAAAGAACTGGAAAATCAGAAAATTTAGCATTTCTGCCTTTTCTAGAAATACCATGGAATGGTGAAGATTCAAGTGAAGCTAATACACTGGACTGACAGTCTGTTTTGTGTTAAAAAATAGCCTGTTCTGTCTGTAAGAATAGTCCCCCAAACTATATTCTTTTGTGACAGAAAGATTATTACTGTTTCATCTTTATTTCTCTCTAGGAACAGGCAATTCATCTACAGCCAAAATTAGAGTAGTGAGGAAAAGCAATCTGTGTCTAAAGTATCAAGCCAAGTAAGGCAAACAGTTCACAATAAAAGTGAACTTTTGCAGAGTGAAGAACTTCAATGTCTTCAGTCAGACAGAACCCCAAAGACAAGTGGCTTTAATCCTGCGGGGAAGCTGGAGAGCTCTGGGGAAGCAACCAGCTTTGAGGAGCAACAGCAGTGCTCTTGGGATTGTCCACTTTCCTCAGACAACACTCTGGACCTGGGGGAATCCCAGTCCAGTGAGATTCTACAAAGGCAGAAACTTCTGTAGGCAGCTAACAAAATCCTTGTGCGTACAATGAGCACATACACACAAAATTTAGTCTGTAAAAAGGATTCATTAAAAAATAGTATTAGTCGAAATCCTTGAAACACAACCTTAGATGCTTAAAAAATTTGCACTGGAATTCTTTCCTCTGTTTTCCTTGGAAGCACATTTTTCCTCAGAAACAACTAACTCAAGATGACTTCCTCTAGTTTCTAAAATATTATACCAGAGTGTCCTGAAAGTAGAGATCACTGTAGATTCAAAAAGTTCCATGTCTCCTAATTATGTTGCCCCCCACCCCTTGCTTACTGTGCTTTGCCAAGATTCAATTGCACACAAAAATGATAAGTTTATCTACCCATTTAAAAATTGTCCAGTAGTTATGCATGCATAGCACTCTCCTCAGTGCTGGAGAACAATTCAGATGCATCAAGATTCAACCAATGTTCCTGGATCTTCTCCATGAATCTATCTAGGAGGGTACAGTTTGGTTGTTAAAAAAAAAATAAAAAAGCAACATATGTTCAGGCAGACTCATTGTAATGATTATAATGCAGATTTCATCTGGATTGAACACAGACTAAGAAATTCTGATTATTAGCTACGCACCATGTCAAAGTGCAACAGAGCAAATTCATGAAAGGAAAATTCATTGAGAGCGACTGAACAGAATTAGCAAAGAGAGATCTCCAGAAAGAACAGTGTATGACAGCAGTGTGGCCTTCTGTAGGAGGGGAAAAGCAAAGTTTTTGGAGAAGACCAAGGTTTTTTATTTTAAACACAGATCATCCTGGGTCCCTTGGTTACTTCAGGGTAGTTCTCATATTTCATTCTTTGTTCGAAAGGAATGTTTGGGCTGGCTGCCTCTACGTCTGTTCATCCTCAGCTCTGCCAAAAGTTAGTTTTGAGCTGCAAGCAATTGACCACAGAGGAATACGCTATCAAATAATTGATTTCTCAGAGCTTGTATGGCCTCAAACAGGTTTAGAGAGTGCTGAAGCAAGACAGATTTTAAGGCTGTCTCTAATTCTGCAGCTCATCAAGATGAGAGACAGCTTTATGGGCATTTCCAAACGTGTGGCCCTGCAAGCAGCCAAACGTGTGGGGACTCATAGTTGAGGTCTGGAAGATAATACTCAGTACAGTCGTTCTCCACCTGTGCTGGACACAATTTGCAGCACAGCTTTGGTTGTCTGGGCATTTTCTATTTCCTTTCAAAACTGAATAAGCAGCAGGATTTTCCTACAACCTCATTGCTTTAAAAACAAAAGTCTGGGGTTTTTTAGACACTAATACAAAACACATTATCATTATTTCTCCAAGACCAATAACTCCTGTGAACAATTTCCATTGTCTGCAGAAAACATGACAGAACAGTCCTAAAAATTTCTCAGTGGAGGGAAAAATGATAGATTTCCTGATCAAGTAACTATTTCAAAATTTACCAGTTGATTTAGTGAAGGCCTTCAAGTTGCTTAGTTAAAAGGTCTGTGGCTTAGTTTTATTTAAAAAAATATAAAAATCATCCTACTACCTAAATGTTGTGTTATTACACTTGCTAGCAACACCATTAGAGGATGCTCTGACAGTCCTGGCACTCTGACTGAAACGTACATGAGCTCTTAAGTTTTGTTTTGCTATGCTGAACAGTGAAGAACGCTACAGATTCACCTAAGGAAGCATTTCTTTGTCTGTTGCTCAGGGGCATTTCAGAGTATCTATATCAGTATCTCCAGGCTCTTGTTCAGCTATTAATGATTTCAGTAAAATGTGAAAAACTCTGCAAAAGCACAAAGCTCTTGTGATGGATAGAAATTTTGTTAATGTATGAATTAACGATACGTGTGGTTTTTAAATTCAATTTAAGCCCGAAAATCTAACCTTGGGGGTTTGAAATAATGGGACATTAACTTCACTGCCTTTTACAAACTACCATGAAACATAAGTAAATGACAAAGATGAATAAAATCAGAATGATAAATGTCTTATGGTTGGTATTTTTTTAAAATAATGTTATTGCCATCAAAAACCTAAGTGAAATGAATTCAGCCATTCCAGCTTAGTCCCTGGTGGACAATAGTCCACATTTCAAAAGCATCACACATAATTTGGCAAAATTGGCAGCTTTGGCTCAGATGTGGCTTAGGGCTGAGTAAGCATGCAATTCCCCTAGTGAGAGTGTCCCTTTCCTCGAGGGTTAAGGTCAATGGCTAGTCACTGTGGGGTAGAAAGGTTGATATTGTCCGCTTGCGTTCAGCTCAGCTACAGCCCAGAACTTCGGCTGCTGGTGATGCACAGCCTCCCAGTGCCAGGAAATATATTATACTCCTCCCTTAAATATACATGCACCTTCCCTCTCTTCCCTTCTCCCAGACAAAACACATACTTTCCCTTTCCAGGACAGACAGCCCTTCAGTCAGTTTTATAATCCTTGTCTTTCCCCTCCTCCCCTTCCCATCCCACAGCAATATTTCACCTTATACTAGATTTAAAAGATTGCCCATTCTTGACCCAGAATACAGCTGGGCAATATACTAGTTTAATGGCAGGAAAACAGGGGCATCAATGGAAATTATAGAAAATCAAATTGAACAGATGTCAGGAAGCACATCAGGCATTGTAAATGTGAGGGATGCCCATCAGACAAGGTTATGGAGGTGAAAAAACAGAACACGTAAAAAAAGCAGAGCAAGATCAAGAAACCCAACCCTCCCCCAGCTGCCAGTGACATGCTTTAACTGATGCATTGGGAAGGTTATTCTGTGCCAGCCTTCAAAGTGACAATGGAATCTACTGGACTGTGTGATTATGAAATATACAAACAAGTGTTACAGTTGCTACAATGTTACAAAAAGAATTTCTAAAAATCCTTAGTGTCATCAAAAGTTAATTGGGATCTATATCCAGCCCTGAAAGTATTGAGACATCTTCAATTTCACAGGAATTTTCCAATGATTTTAACCTACAGAGGGACAGATTTTACTCTTTTTTCCAAAGTTATTCAGACATTTAACACAGTAGATTGTGTCTGCTGGGATTTTAATAGCGCCTAGACATGTAACTCCTATTAGTGACAGTTTTGAAATGCCCACTGTCATCTCATCAGCATTCTTGGCATTTAAATAACTTTACAGAATTGGTTTAAGTTGAAGAGTTTTTGCCTTTATTGCTGCATCTAGGGAAAAATGTAGAATCAGATTCAAATACTAGCAGGTTACATGGACTCCTTTCCTTCCAGTCAAGCAACTCCAATCCTTGAAATGATGTAACATTAGCACAAGTTTTGCTTTCTTTCATCTTACGAAGTCAAATTTAACTAGAACAGTAGTTGGTTCAGGTTTTGAGAAAGAACAAATAGACCTTGCTCCATATTTTGAGACAATGAATGTCTCACAAAGTAGTGTTTAAGTCACAAGGTATGTTTTTTCATAAGGTTGCCAAATCACATAATATTGCATAGAATATCCTGTCAATACTTTTGCTTTTTAAAAGAGTATGTAATGCACATGAGAATCATTTTTTCAGTCTCTGTCAAGAGCTGTATTAATACACATATATGACAGACAAATGATTTAAACGTTGCTTTAACAAGAAATAATATCTGGCCCAAGTAGCTTCTAAAACGCCTTCTGTTAATTTAGATATTTATTTATTTATTTTGAATAAATGAATAAACAATTACCATATGGTTTTCCTATTTTGTGCTATTAAAGCTTGATCAAATTGTTCCCCAAACAGAAAGTCATTAGGGAAGGTTATTCCACCCCACACCTGAGCCTCAGAGTGCTTGGCTGGCAGGCAGGTAGACACAGGTAGACACTAAGGACTGATGCTGAGACAAGCTGAGAGCAAACAGTGCCAGGGTGAATCTCTGCCTACACAGGTCAGGGATCTCTAAATAGATCAGAAACATTTACGTTCATTATAGACTACAAATTTGCTCCTGGAGGCCCTGGCATACAACTATGCGTTGCTTGCAATGAAGTTCAGGCACAAGAGTTCATAAAGGTCCTGAGGGACCAGGCACAGAATGAGACAGGGTTTGAAAGCAGCACTATTTATCTATATGCACTTTAAAACATGTAAATTATACTTTTGCCCAAAAAGGTTTCACCAATCACCTGTCAGATACTCCTGATGAAAAAGCCTTTCAGCTTCTTCACATACTGAGCAGCACTGTGTCCCTGCTACTTGTTCTCACTGCATAAAGTCAAGTGCCCTTGACCATCTCTCGGCCAGCCTCAGCTGACAACAGTTCCACAAAATATGCACTTTACTAGTTCTGGGTATTTCAGAGTAATGAGACACAGAAAGGAAAAGACGAAATAGCACAAGAAAATTTGGCCAGCAGGCTCCAAATTCAACAGTTTCAAACCTTTCTTTAAAGCCAAAATGCTTTGAAATTACTAACAGAAGTTTCCCTTAATTGAAGATGTAGTCAAGTAATGTGCAACTCAGATCTCAGTAGGAAGTGATGGTACAGAGAATATTAAGGTTTAAGTGCACTAAATCATCCTAGAGCATTTCCCTTTCCACCAGCCAATCCTACCTCCTTCCTAGAAATGAGGCTTGCCAAAACTGGGATGTCTGACAAATGGCATCTGAGACCAACATGAGGAAGTATTGTCAAGAACCCAACTTTTTCTCCCCACCAAGTTCAAAAATCTGCAAAAAGATCTGTTTACTATCACAAGGTTGAAGGTTGCTACAAAACCACCTTGCTCATCATTTTGTTCATTACATCCACTTCTTAATTGTTTGGACCAAGTCAGGCCAGCTCATCTTTAATTGGAATAAAGAGTTAATCTTTCATAAAAAGGACCCAGCTGAGTCTTTGTATGTGTTTGAATATGTAAAGGGCTTTTGGCAGTTTAGAGTGTGTGTGGCGTTAGCAGGATTTAGCTCATTAGCAAACCACAAAGGCTCTGCTGACACTGTACTCTGGGTAAAATACATGAGGCCAACCTATACCCTGTGGACATGTACAGCATAACTACATAATAAACAGGCATTTATTAATAATTTTATCTATCACACATGTAGAAGGAGAGGGTGAGAAGTCAAAAGCTGTCATATGTTGCAACTAAAGAGGCATAATTAAAATGATAAGTGTCATGTGATTATAACCCTTGAAGAATTAATCTAGCATGAAACAACAATGGTATAAATACAACAGCATATGTTCCAAAAATTAATTTCACATAATAGGCAGCTGATGTAAGCATTTAGACCCTATTATGTATGGTCATACAACAGCAGCTGATGCATGGAAAATCCCTTCTATAGTGTATACTAGAATAATCCCATTATAAATGAATGAATGGAAAGACTCCTTTAAAGTCTTTGCACTACTGCACATTTACAGACAAATCAGAATTTATGGAAATATTATGTAGCTTTAACTCCTCCACTAATTTGTCTTCAAGGTTTAACTTTTCAAACCAGGTATTTCTTCCCCAGTATCTCAGATCGTCAGCTGTTCTGCAGAAGTAGGATTTGTGGTGACAGCAGTTACAACCTACAGATTTGTTTGGCTTTGATTTTAAATAATTTAAGCTAATTATTTAATTTCATAATTTCTACTTTATACAAATTAGACTCCATTCATAATATTGTTCTACCTGATTCTCCCTCTGAAGTTGAATCAAACAGAATACTGCAAACTGCAGAAGTCAGAATTGAAGAGACTAACAACCAATGAATGTTACAGGACAAACCTTGAACATGTTGGCTGTACTTATATTAACATTTGCTTTAATACTCTGATTAGGATTTCTCTCATAGTGAAAGTGTGAACAGTTTATACATAAATTAAGCATGTTTGTGTTTCAATTTACACTGATAACGTGTACAGGGGCTTTGCTCTGTTTCTCTGTTGACCTCAGCTCTGGTTGCGTGCAATGCAATGTCACATCCCAAGTTTCAGCTTGAAAGCACAATGTGCATCCAAAGTTTTAAACCTGGAAGCACTGATAAGAATTCAGATGCACACAGATTACCTCCTGACAATGACAGAAATAAACTTATTCTAGAGAGAAACTGAATTTATCGATTAAGTTTTGGCCCTGAAATCACTTTGGATGCTTGTAAGGTCAATCATAATGACCTACCATATGTTTCAATAGCCTTCTGTTCTCTTTCAAATTACACAACTTTTAGTTATGAAGCTGTGAACATTTCTACTACTACCACTGACCAATGACACTTCATACGGGTCTGCTTAGAAAAGCTAGAAGCAAATTACACTCACTCACTCTCTAGAGTCATACATTAAACAAGAGAAAAAACAATGGAAGTATTATAGCACCATGACAAGTAAACAATGTTATCTGCTCCCTGGAATTAACGTTGAACTGTAAAGCAACAGTATTCTGGGTGCCATGCTAGGCAAAAAAAATTCAGAGGCAGAAAGAGACATGGAATTATCCATTCAGCTGATCACATAAAAGTGTATCTGACAAATAAAGAAAAATACAACACTTAATGAACAAAGTCTTCAGTAAAGAGGAAAAATTTACAACTTGCCTCCAAGAATTCATTTGCAATGAATGCTAGTAGCTGTTTTCACTTGGGTACATATTTTGTTCTTTCAGTGTGTTGAAGAATGAGAATGAATACATACAGCTCATTAAGCTGATTATTAACAGAGTTCTTAAAGACACATCTGGACTTTAAATAGCAAGAGGTGGCCAAGATTAACAGCAAACAATATTTTTTTAGTAGACAAACTCAATGACAGAACTGCAAGTCCTTTTTGGGAGAGTAAATAAAGTGTTATATCCCTGGGGAACACGTTTTGTTGGCATCAGTGAATTTCCAGGTGGAAGCTGCAGCCAGGACTCAGGTGTGCTTTCACCTGTTACCTAAGTAGAGCTAACCCTAGAAGTTTCATAATGAGGAAGCAACAGACTTTGCACTCAGAGGGGAGCACTGCAACACGGGGGAGCGACTCACTACTTTAGGTACTGGTGGATTGAGAGTGAAATGAGCAAGATGAAATAATACACAAAAATAAAAAAACCCCAACCACAAACAAAAAACCAACAAAAACCCCACCATGATACATGGTCAGTACCATTATACATGGTCAGATACATTTCCTATCAGTCAGAAGAGGAAAAATAATAAAAACATTTTAGGGGGAAATAAAACCACTGGAGAGAAAAACAAAATTATAGAAGGCCAGACACTAATTGTTTACCTGCAATAGGAAAGGAGAGCTTCTGTTTAAAGCTAATGCATTTACCCAGATTTTGAAATTTCACTTGACATTTAATTCCAGCCATTTGTAAACTATTGATTAAATTAAGGTTCTAAGAACATTGACAAAGGCAAATGACACAATACTACTTTAAGAGACTCCTAGTCAGAAAACCAGCCTTGCTTCCTGAAGGCCACTGCTAGCACCTACATTCTCTTGGGAGAACACCCTACAAATGACCCGTGTCTCCAATACAGAAGTGTTTCAACACACTGCTTCTGGCAAACCGTGCAAGCTGTGCTGAGGCAAAAAGCCACACACAAGGTCTGCACCCCAGGACAAGGTGCTCACAAGAGCGACCTTTAAGACTTCAGCTCTGTGCAGAACAGGCTAGACAGCCCCCAGCACACACCCACCAGGTTCCTGGGCCCTGCACCCTCATAAACCACGAGATGAACCAGTGGATTGGTCCAACAGACACCAACTGGATTGGCCCTGCAGGGACCCATTCTGCCAGGAAGGGATTATTAGACTTAGCCTGTATCCTTCCTACGCCTGGACACGCCTTTATAGAGAAAGCCTCTGCAAGGGCTTACATACCAATACAGACATGGGTCCTATTCCTGTGTAGAGAGAGAGAAGTTCATGGAAGTTCCCATGAAGGGGATGAGAAAATTCCCTTCAGCCAAGGACCCATTTTAACTCCTTCAATTTTCAGCTAAGTTTTTTCAGTAGACACAAAATAGCTCATTACCAAAGGGCAAAGGGAATTTTTCCTATTCTACCCTGCCCTGCTCAGCATTTGATGCATTGGTGCATTTGGTGCACTGGAGGGCTGTGTGTGAATGGTGAGTACAAGTGACCTGCCAATGGGTTGGATCATTTAAGTGCTTCAGCCTCGAAGTTAAGAAGAAACTGCACATAGGTATTCCTGAATGAAATCTTATCTTTATCAAATCAGGCCACACATTTGGACCTGGAACTAGTAACAGCTGTACCTAAGCGAATGATATTAAGAAAGGAAATAACGAATTGGGAAGTATTTGAAGTTCTGACCTTTCACCCCCAGCACCATGATTCAAGCTAACCCTGAAGACCTGACTATGATCTATCAATGATTTCTGGTTTAGATCCCCAATAGTTAATTTGTTTCATGCTGGGAGAAGGGGCTTGATATGGTTTAAAAACTGGACTATTAATAACGGCACATTACCTATTTGTGCAAAATCATGCACATGAGCTTGTGTTAAGCACTGAATGAAAAACCAATATATACAAGACTCTGGGAACATTAAACTGAAAAACAGCTAAGAATTTTGAGAATATGAGTCAGATTAAATTATTTTTTTTCTCAGTAGAAAAGTCTCAAGTGAATGAGAAGAAGTATACTATGGACTTCATACTATTAAAATTAAAGTAATAGCTAATGAATTTACAAGTAGTGGACACCTCAAAGGCCACTTTATTACATCTTTCAAAAATATTGCTCTATTAGAGATGGATTTTATCAGTTAGAAGGGTGACATTACTCAGTATTAATGAAATATAGCAGAACACTTGAGGATGTACATATTTAATTTTAAATGAAATAATTTTTTTATGTTTTCATGGATAATAAAGAACATTCCCTCTGAGTGAGGAAAAATGCTAAGGAGCCAGAGGTTATGGGAGGATCATTTAGTGATGTTGTAAAATCCTGGCAGCACCAAAGTGGTAATAAGTATTACATGTTCCCTTCTTAATAATTGTAGAAAGGCTACACACCAGAGCTTTATTCATGCAGTTCACTCGATCTCCATTTAAACTGAACAGATTTTCTTCCTTGCTTTTCCTCCAATATTGATGTTAAGTAAATATTTAAATTTTTCTTTGTCATACAAACTTCACAAATTATCTAAATAAGTAACCAAGATGAAAGGATAATGTTTTATCAGTAGCTTTTGCCCTCTTAACTGTTGTTTAAGAAGAATTCTGAGATAAAAAGGAAAGGCTATTACACTTGGACAACCTTAATTCTTCAGGGAAAGATGCACAGTTTAATAACAGCAGTCAGCCATCTGCTACTCCCAAGGTTTGCATGCAGATGGAGCAGCCTTGCAATTGTGTCAGCTCAAAGACAGCAGATATCCCTGCCAGGACTGTGAAAAACCCTGCCAGGACGTAATCCCTTCTCACCAGCAGTCCAGGCTCAAGGAGCACTGGGACTCTGGGTGCCGCTGCTGTGAACCCCTAATGTTCCCTTCACTAATACGGCTGCATCAAGGCTGTAATCTCACATTCTAAAGGATAGAACAAGTTAGATTTTAATTTTAATGCCATGAGTTTAAAGCAAAGTTACCAGAATAAAGGTTCTTATTACCTTCTTAAGTTTAGCAAGTAACTGTCCACATGGCACAGAGCACGACAGCTGGGAATGGAATGTTGTAGGAGACACACGTACCCGTTTTCCTATAGCTTTATTGGTTGTTACAAAGAAAGGAGCTGGCAGGCTGGAAGCCCAGATTTGGGGTTTAGACACAGATCTTGGCCAAGAGTCTAGGAATTGATTTACTCTGCAAAGAGATATGGACACATTGGAGATAGTCCAACAAAGGGTCACGAAGATGACTGAGGGATATAGAGGGCAGGATCTCTTCTGTAAGGAAAGGCTGAGAGATCTGGGGCTTTTTAGCCTAGAGAAGAAGAGGTTTGGAGGGGATCTTCTCAATGTATATAAGTACCTGAAGGGACTGTGCAAGAAAGACTCAGCCAGGCTCTTTCCAGTGGTGCCCAGTGACAGGACATGAGGCAATGGACAAAAACCGAAACACAGGAGGTTCTGTATGAACATCAGAAAATAGTTTTTTACTGTGAGGGTGACCAAACGCTGGCACAGATTACCCAGGGAGGTTATGGGATCTCCATTCATGGAGATATTCCAAAGCCACCCGGACATTGTCCTGGGAAACTGGCTCTGGGTGGCCTTGCCTGAGCAGGGTGATTGGATGAGACCATCTCCAGAGGTCCCTTTCAACCTGAACCATTCTATGATTCCAAGAGTAATGAAGCTTGCTTAAAAATTTGATACAAGTTTATATTCTTTAGGAATTCAGTTCTCAGGAACAGAACCTTACACACTGGATGACAGCTTCAGAAAGTGCTTCACCCAAGGAGGCACTGCACGTTTACTCATACCACCTCCCAGAGCTTTTTGATACCAACGTTTCCAGCAAAAAGATCTCTGTAGACCATGAGTAGAAAGAGGTTGCAATGTTTTGTTCCTGAAAGTTCTCTGCTGGAGTATGTGTTTCTGAGAACATAAAGCTGAGGGTCACAGTGCTGGTCTACTTCCTCTTCCCACAGATATACTGGAAATGTTCTTTTCTTCAGGTTTACACGTGATGTGAACTCTGCCAGAGCATCAGCTAAAATGACCAGTGCAGTGTGGGAAAATGGAGCCAAGTCTACCCCTTTTCTTATGGAGCTGCCACAGCAGCTGTTTTTTTCATCAGCAGCAACACTGTTGGGGAAGCTAAGGGAGCAATAAGAAACTTTCTGTTTTCTCACACCTTTGCATCAGTGCAAATTACCCTGTGTGCTTTATCATTCAAAGGCCAAGAAACTCAGGAATGTCAAACTTCCGTGGACATCTAATAGAAAAGGAGAGTAAAAAAGTTATTCTCATCCTTTAATTTTTTTTACTAGCAAACATCAAATAAAGATTACCATAACACAGCATTTGAATCTGAATTTACTGAGGTAACAATGAGAACCTGTAATATTTGAACTTGAATGTTTCTAGAGTTTGCTCTAAGCCATACAGGTGTTCTGTAAAGAGGATTTGGAACATCCTACTGTGTTTTCACTTGCTGTTTGAAATAAAAAGGCATAAGTGAAGGTCCCTTTTCAAAGTATGGATGCCAACACAAAATCTCACACTGCAAGAGATTAAAAACCAATTGCTGTATTTAACACCAAACAGATTTATTTTTCAATAACCCTAGACACTAAAGGAACAGAAAGCACAGGGTTGAGGAGCAACAGAAGCTAGTGAAAGAGTTGCAATTAAGTATTTCGCCAAACACTTGACAAAGCACTGAAGCAGCAACCTCTTGTAGACTTGGGAAAGGAGTAAATAAAATCTCTATTCATTTTGTGCTGTTGGTCTATGAAGTGCAGATGATTACCATTGCCTCCTGTAAGCCAGAGAGGTATGAACTTCATCTGACATTCTGAGATAGTTTAAGTCAATATTATCATTGAATGGGACCCATTGATCAACCAAGTGAAGCAGCAAAAAAATGGATTCCAGCTTGAGGAAAAATTCACTTGGGAAACTGCAAGCCTGGCTTGACAAAACTGAATTCTTTGTGCATTGACTGGGTTATAACTGCAGCCTGCACAGCCAACTCCAGACAATCACAGCCTAGCTTTAGAAGCATGCTGCAGTTAAAATAGCTTCCTGACCAAGATTTCACTTAGTGAGGTCAGTAGTTGAAGCTTGACTTGGCTTGAGTGGACTGAGCCAATAATACGGCTTGATATAGTTATGTGGTCAGACAAAACACTAATTAATTACAGCCTTGCCAGAAGCTTGACTTTCTAATGAGAGGTAGGTTGCAGCATTACTGTTTCCCTAATCTCTCTTGCTTTTTGGTTTATCACACTTTAATGGAGAAGAAAAATAGATTAGAAGTAAGGAGGGAAAAGCGAGTAAAGCAAAGGATGGAACTGAATCCCAGCTGGTCCAGAGAGCTCACAGTGGTAGAAGTACCTTCTAAACCAAGAGCTGCTCTTTGTACTGACTGTCCAGATCTGCCTCACAGACAACACTGTAAAGCTTTTTATACCTTTATGGTACACAGATGGCTTATTCCTTGAAGCAGCAAGGAAAAAGGTCTATAATAAATCATCACAAAGGGCTCCTTTACGGTATGTGATAAGTATGGTGAACTAGGACTGAATTCTGGATAATAGCAATGAGCCAGGAAACAAAAATAACGGTTACATAGCTCAAATTAATGCATCCATTTCTGTAATCAAAAGTGCACTATGATAATTCATTAGAAACATGGATGTTTCTTCTAATTTCTTTCCTGCTGCACCTATGAAGATGGCTACTACTGACCAAGGGCTGTCATTAGGTGAAGCTATGTATTCATGTGCCACTAAAAAATATTGTAAGCCATTTATTTCCAGTTAATCAAATGAGCTTTTGTAAACTTCCTGTAATTTTATCCTCACCTAAAAAAAGTTCTCTATTTTCAGCTTTCATTTGACTGTGCAGAACAGCAGAGGGAGATTTCAAGCATTATCAGTAGTGTAGGTCCCTAGCTATAACAAATAACTACCACCAAGAAAGCTATTTTTATACAACAGGCACTGGACTAGAGTTGGCTCCTCTGAGCATCTCCCAGGAGAAAATCATGTATTCAACATGTGCATGCAACATAAGTTTTCCTTTGTTCATTATTGACTCTCTTTACCAAGATGGTAACAATAATCTATTAGCCTGCAATCTTAAATATTCATAATCAAGTGTTTTATCACAATTGCATCTCATTATAGTCTTAGCTTTGAATTTTCTTTCTGTTTCTAATCTCATTTTCTAATTGTGCCCACTGTTTAAAGAAATTCCCCAAAAATTTAACTTGCTCCTCAGGGTCAGCTGACACGTTCTAGACTCATCTTTAGATGTTTCTTGTGCTGCAATAATTGCAGTAACCATCTCTACAGAGAGGAGAGCCCATTATTCACATTTACAGGCTATTTAAACATTGCCAGCTTTAGATAAATGACAACATATGCTCGCTGCTGTACATGAGCCCCAACCCTGCGTAAGGGGCCCAAGTCCCACTCCCTGACTCTGCTTCAAGTCTAAGCACTGCTGCACTGACTTCATCCAGAAAAATATTTAAAACACACATTTCAATTTTGGGCACTTTATTCAAATCTCAAGGCAACTAGTGAAAAAAACACCCTAGAAGATTGATACGGTTTGAAGCATGTTATGTATGGCTTTGCTCTTCAACTTGCAAGTAATTTGTAAAGCGGGCCTGTCCTGACTATGAAACATTGTATCAGTGTGATTGGAATCAATAGTTCCTGCACTGTCATTTGTCACATATTTACAAGCCTGAAAAATAGTTCATTTTGTCCTGATCCTATAACTCAAAAGATTGAATCAGAACCCTGGAGGGATCTTCGAGTGCAACACATTCATTACTGGTCACTAGTCTTTGGTGACGCCGCGATCACTGCCACACCAGAGAGGGAACACGACTTAGAACTGAAACAGGGATGCTCCTGTATGTGTTATCTGCTCTAGTATATTAAAAACATGCTGTTAAGTTGTATCTCTGTTTTATTGTAGTGAACTTAAAAAACAAACTGATTTGTACTGTAAATTGCTTTTCAGTGTTAATTACCCTTTTTAGAGGGCTTTTCAACATATTCCAGCTACTGCAATAATTTTAGGAACAAGCCTGAGCCATGACATAGTCAAACTCATTTACATTTTCTCTTTAAATTTCCTTTGCACCCTTCAAATCAGTTTTTATGGAAATATTTTTGTTTGAAACTTTATTTCTTGAAAAATTTTTACCATTCACTGTACATCTCCCCCTAATGCTGTACTTTGAAAGCTTGGCCCAGCAGCTGAACTTGCCCTTCAATCTCAAAGGCTAAAGATCATTTATAGCCCTAAAGACAGTCTGTGGTGCCAGTTAGCAGTTCACTGCCATGAAGTAACACTCACTTTCCCACAGGAACAACCTCAGATTCGCTTTCACATATCATCTCCATGTTCTGAGAACTGCCAGGATCTCTGTGCTGTAACTCTGAACAGGAGGCAGAGAGATTCTATACCAACTTAATGTTAAAAAGTGAACCCTGATACCCTCTGGGATACCTCATCCACCTCCTGCTGCTCAGCCTGGAAGCCACTCCCTGCCCTGCTCGAGCCCTCAGAACAGGAAGGATCACTAAGTGGTGTTCCTTGCAGAGGGGGACACAGCTTCCCACATTTATACAGCTAAACCAGCATCCAGGGAGCACAAGTCTATTTCCCCCAGTCCTCTCTCACTCTGCATATTTGGCAAAGTATTGCTTATTTGGGAAAAAATGACCTTAGCATGGTCAGTAATTCAAATATCAAGGTTATCAAAGTATGAAAGGCAATACTGGGAGCCTGTACTCAATCACTGGATACACATATGGTCTGCAAATACACGTGTGGCCTAGGGCAGTAGCACTTCACTCTTGTGTAGTTTTCTGGTAAACGACATTTTCTGATAAAATGGTAATTTTAAAACATTCAATCAGATTTAGTAACTTGAGTGTAATGCAGTAAAACAAAGTGTCACCTATACAAAAAAACCCCAAAACCCAGAATATTAGCTCTTGGATCAGACCTAAAATAAGAATCCAGCTCTTTGTATCAATAAAGAGGTCAGCCACCATTTCAGCAAAACATTCTCTTGAAGTTATTATCTCTGCAAATTAGCAAAACAATCAGAGTCACTTTTCAGGGTATGCAGCATGAGACTGTGTAAGAATCTCAGTTACAGCAATTCTGCTTCCCAGCTAATGTGCCACAAAGACATGAGAAGAGGCAGTATCTGGAGAAGCTGCATTAATAGAACCTAAAACACAATTTCAGCAGAAAGAGGAAAGATCTGCCAAAAATACAATTTTAGAAAAGCTTCGTTTCACTTCTGACACAGAGCTGACCATCTTCAAAAGTGAAGCAACCATTCCAATGGTATCTCAGGAGAAAAACCCCTCTAAGCAGAACTGTGAGCCAGGACTCCCTGGGCAGACTTTGCTGTGGCCCTGGTCAAGTCAGGCTATACCAGCGGGAAAACAGCCCTTATTTCTCTGGCTCTAACTGTTAAAACACATGGATAACTGTAATACTTTTTAAGCAATGCCTTAAAAAGCTTTCAGAATTCAATTGGTTTTCAACTTTTACTTGTTGTAATCAAAGGGTACATAAGGCTGTATAACATTTTTTACAGTATTCTGTAGCCCTGTAGTAGTATTTTGAGTGCAAAAAAAAGACGAGTAAGCAGAAGTTTCCACATGAAAAAACCTTCAATGGCCTGCACAAATTTGATTCACTTTGCATTTTCACAGATGGTGGAAATGGTGGGGGCACTAAGCAAAAATGTAGAAGTCAGAAGAAACATGCTTATGACTAAGAAAAGATCAGAAAGAAGCCAGTGCAATGCCTAGACCCTCAGGAAGTAAGGCAGACTATCCAGACTTGAAATGGAGAAGAGAAGGAAACCATCATGAAAACCTCGTTTGCCATTTTACTCCACCTTCCCTCCCTTAAGGATAAGGGAGGGTGGCCACACCTTTCCTCCTACCTCACCATTTCACCCTGCCTTGGCATTGTTTGTTCTTTCACCGAAATAGCATCCAATAGCCCAGAATTTACTGCATCTCCAGCCCTGCCATGGGCCTTCCCCCTTTCCCTCTTCTCAGCAAGATTTCCCAACCAGTGCCAGAACTGTACCAGCACCAACTCCTTACCACTTGCTTCACGAGACTTTCCAGCTCCCTACTTGCAGCTGCCTCTTTCTCTTACATTTACAGTCTTCTAACTCCAGGCTTAGCGGGGAGTAGATAAAATTCCTCTTGCCACATACCTTTTGTTTCTCTCCTCTCCTTCACGTCAGGCTTTTTATCTCCAAACACATGTGCTTGCCCTTTTCCCTCCCCCAAAACTTCCAAAAAGCTTTTTCTTAGAGCCCTTCTATTTTTTACTGGATTTCAAACACACGTCTCTTAGCATCTCCTCCACCCCTGAGGCCATCTGTATGGTCAGCCTACTCCTTTTGTTTTTCTTCCAGAAGTGATAGAGCAGGTCCCAGAAAAAAGACAAGATGACTGTTACCAAATATTAATTGTAAGAGCTCTCAGATGCTAAGATGCTTTTAGCTCAGTAGGTAAAAGTACCATTTTCAAATATAGAAATCCTTTTACTTTCACGAATTCTGTAAAACTTCTGCCATAGTTTTGTATTTTTTACTGACAATAACCATTTCCTCAAAGCCTCGTATGACCACAATAAAAGTCCTTTTTCTTGCAGCTGAAGTAATAACGGAGTGCCAGGATAAGGTCTATTTGTTAGGTATAAACAGATGACCCAGGTTTGCCTTTCAAGTCTGACTTGTGCAGTCTTACGCAGACAGGGAACAACCTGCAGGCCACGGAGTGCTTCTCAACACAGCGCAACCAGTGCTAGACATGTGCCGAACAAATTCAGAGCTAATAGCTCACAGAAAGAGAGTAAATTAGAGGTATCTAAAGAGCTGCAAGTTTGTCAAAGTTAATTTTATCCTTGCAGTGATGTTCAGAGCTCAAAATCAAACCAAGCAGTCCTTGCTCTGTTTCCAGAGGCAGAGTTCTGCCTCTTTCCAAGATCTGCCTCACCCCTTCAAACCACATTTATGCATATCCTTCTTGTATCACTTGTCATTTATCAAAAACATCAATAGGGTTTAAAGCCTGTAAGCTTTTCTTAATCATCACTCGTGTTAATCTGCACACTTCCTAATTATTCATCTGTTAGCCTTAAACATCTGATGCAGTTTAAGTAAATCTCCACCATCTTCATTTGTAAAACCAGATACAAACCAGTTAATAACTCTGCTGTTTAATATCTTATCCCTTAATCTGTACTATAGCATCAACCCCTAAGAAGATCAGGTTTTTTTAATATTTGCCTCCCGACTTTACAACAAACAAGAACTCCAGCAACAGGTGAAATGCCTTACTTTAATTATACTCTACTGCTCCTGAATTCCTGAGCCTTTACTCTTCATAAGAAACATCCAAGAACATAAAATGAAGAAACCAAACCAGGAGAAGGGTACTGCAGCCCGGGATGTGGCAACATAGTCCTGTTCCCTTATTTCCACTACATTCTCTGTATTCTTAAATATTTTCTGTCATCAAGTGCCTCACTCTTTTTCATCCTGGCGCTGCACACTCCTTCAGTCCAGGAGGATTCAATTATATGAACCAAAGCAGGGGTAAGCACCCACAGCACCCAACAGATCTCTTACCTGCGTCTCAGCTGCTCTCCTCAGACAGCCCAGTAGGTACCACACACCACTCTGGCTTTCAAGTGTCCTTACGCAGTCGGCTGTGGAAAGGCATATGATGCCTTTTATCCATCCTCCTTTGTCAGTACAGCTCCTTGAAGTATTTCTTTTTCTGTCCCAGAGTCATTATGGTCACTAAGCTCATAAGCTACACAGAGAGAGCTCTGTCTGGAGGATGGAGGAGACAAGAGGCTGCTGCTCACTTCAGTCATGAAGGCCTTGGAGACAGATGAAGAGCCTCAGCCATCATACAGCCCCATGGCCTGGCAGAAACAAACAGGGAAAGCTGGGCTCGCACAGCCCTCCACAGCAAAACCTTTGGCTACTTCACGGAGGGCACAGCAGCCACCAGTTGCTCTGGGACCCACTGAGGCCAGTCCCACACAGCCACAGCAGCCCCATGGCACAAGGTGGCTGCGTGCTGCTCACACAAACTGTTCCTCCAGAGCACCAGCCAGCTCCCCAATACCACTGCCAGCCCTACTCTGGCAGTACAACAGCCTCAGGAGCACACAAATCCCCTCACCTCGCTGCCAGGTCCCAGTCTCATCCCCCTCAGGGGCTCCTCCTTGTAGCCTCCCCCAGGTGCTCGTCAGTGTTGATGGGGAACACCTGTGGTGGCCCATTAGCTCATTGGCATTCCCTAACAAGCTCTGCAGGAGTGGGATTGTGACCCTAGTGCCACCTGGGCAACGGCCCTGCTGTACCCAAAGCCCAGTCCTGAGGTGTCCCACAGGGCCTCACGGCGTGTTCTGGGGTGGCCGTGGGCCACGGCTGTGCCCCCACAGCATGTCTGCACCATGTGCTGGTACAACACGTAACAGTTCATTCACCAGGGAAACGTCCTATTTGTAATAGTGGCAACATTTTTAGCTAACTTTAATGACAGCTTTTTTAAAAAAATCTTTTCTTTAAAGAAATCGGTCTTTTGAAAATATTTGAAATGTAGAAGCGTGTTAGTGGGGGCAGCTCCAGCTCTGTCAACAGGTGAGGCCAGTGAGCATGCAGCAAGTCTGGCTGTCCAAGCAAGGAATATTTTATCCTGTGCATAGCTTTCATGAGGCAAGGTTTTCTGTTACACCTTCCTTGAGTATGTAAATTTTTTAAGTCATTGTTCATCATCATTGTGGGACAATATGAGCAGCTGTCGCAAAACTGTTATAAAAATGGCTGAAGACGGCTGTTAATATTCTCTTTGCACATTCAGAAAGAATTTCTTTTTCTGTACTCTTCTGTCTTGGTTGGTATCACTCAATAGTAAACTAAGCAAGTAAAAAGAACATTAGTTTTGTCCGAAATTGTCAAGAAACATGAAGATTCTTGACATGAGAAGTAGTCTAATAGAGATACACACATATCCCCACAGAAGAATGTTATCAATTCTTGACACAAGAAAGGAAATATTAATACCGTTAGTTAAAAATAGCTTCTCAGAGTTATTACAGACATAGAAATGACCTAGTGACTTTTTTTTTCCCATTGACAAGTGTTTTCAGTAACGTCTGACCTAATGCTTTGGACAGTAGATGCTTGCACTGGAGAAAAAGCCTAGCAATGATGTCCCACGGCACTGATGTATCTGCATAAAACTTCATTTTATGAAGAAGTAGAGCACTCACTCAATTAATCATATTGATTGACAGGTCTGAACAATGGCAATCATACAGCCAGACAGCCAGAAATTCAACACCCCCAAGCAAGCTAACACCAACCCATGAGCAAGATGTATTACTTACATCAGTGCTTTCTCTCAGTGTGAACTATTTTCTTTTACTAGCTTTAGCCATGATTTCCTGTTCTTCACATCTGTGGAAGATTTTATAGAGTATTTAATGAAACCAGAAGAAGTGGCACTGCTGTCCCATGCCCACGCTTAGCCTGGATGGAGAGGGAGGTTCTGACAAACCTGGGATGTTGGGAGGAGGCTGTGACCACTCCTTCATCAGTCCACTGCAGTCCTTCCCGACTTTAGATTCTGGTCACAAGCAGCCCCTCAAGGGTGCCAGCAAGGGGTATTTTGCTTGCACTTACTGAACCTCCATTATTTTCTTGTGACCACAGTGATAAAGCTGTGATCACTGTCATCATATATAATGATTATATAATTACAAATAGCATGATACTTGCTATGGGATGCCTAGCATTTGCAGAAGCATCAAAAGGGGCTTTTTTGAGATGACCAGATAGGCTAAAACCAGTCAGGTATTTTTTTTCTTTCCTTGCAACGTCAATAAAAACAGAGCCAATGAGATGAAAAACCTACATTTTGTAATGTGTCCCAGCTGAGTGAGTAAAGGTCATTTTCAGTAACAAAGGTCAATGTGATCGAGTGGCCTATAGCCACCTGGGTAGATAAGGAGCTGTGGTCAAGGGCCATGGCCACAGTGCCAAACGTTAGTGTAAACCTTGAGGTTTGGGAAAATGGATGGGCAATTTCAAGACTGTGTCCATCCATGGTCAGAGAATGCCATAATGTGCTCAGTTCAACCAGCCTACAGAGGAGTGGTACCTGCTGAGATATGAGCACCCTCTTCTGCATGTATCTGACTTCCAGGCAAGGCCGAGTGTCATGGCAAAGCCTCACATTATATATTGCACCTAACAAATTCCCAATCACAGTTTCCAAACTATGAATTTAGATAGAAAATTCAACAAGTCCAGTGGAAGAGGGCATTCTCTCTCAGGTTTTGGCAGCAGGACAGGCGGTGACTGGATGTATGAATGTCAGGACTCAGAAAGCAATCTTTTTTCATATGCAGTAAACCAGATGGGAAATCCCCCAGAGAACAAAGCAAGCAGGAGTGTACTCCACACACTGAGTGATGAGGAGTCTACAACACCTTGGAAAGCAAAACAGGTATGCCACCTCCTGATCATCGCTCAGTCACACAAATGCACTGTGTCAGACAGGCGAGAGACTAGAGCCAATAGCACAATGATCACTACGAGAAAGGGAAAGAAGAGCTTATCACAGCGAGGGCACAGCAAAGAACTTCAGAAGTCGTTCTTGAGACCAGTGTGTATATAACCTCACCCAGCTTCCATTTAGCTATTTGTGAAACAGAGGCTTCCAGAGCTTAAACAGCAATTTCTCAGAAAGTTTTCAATAGGGCAAGCTCTCTAAAGGAAGTAAACAGAAAAGAGAAGACATAAAGAAACAAAGATCCATGCCAAGCTCTATTAAAGGAGCTGAATGACAGCTGGACAAAGCTTTGTCAACTAAAACAATAATTCCTACTCTTCATTACTCCTGAATTATCTAAGCATTGCTACTTGTAACTTTAAGTAGGAAAAAGGAACTCCCTGTGATAGGCAGGATTATTAACTCCCTCAGGAATAAGTTGTGACAGAGCCAGCATTCACATCAAGGCTTGCTGAGCTCCCAGGCAATGGCTTCTTCTCAAGACTCTTTCTAGCGCCAGCAAAGGAAGCAAACTGGATACTTATCTTCCTGTTTCCCTCTGCTTTGCAGCCTTCTTTGAGAGTTTGCATTTCTCCAGTAATACAGTAGCTTGCATTTTGTACAGCAGGGAGCGATTCAAACTTTTTACAGTGCTGGCAGTCTGTTAGTGAAACTGCCTCTCTGAGTCAGAATCCTGAATGTGGGATGTTTTCTGCTGCTGAGATACTCTTCTCATGACTAGATCCAAGACGAAGGTGAGAGAGATCCTTGGATTGTATAGCCAGTAATGCGAAAGAAGCCTTAGATGCAGAAGTTCATGGATTAGTTTTTACATAGAGCTCATATCTCTGCAATACCAGGGTGTGTAATAATAACACATTATTACATTTCTCCTGAGTAAATAATATAGGAGAGAGATGAGGTATATCTTCCCCTCCATGAGGTATATCTTCCACTTACACTCCATTTAACATTTTCTAAACACATTCAAAGGGGCCTAGCACTCCTGTTTATACACGGTTCCCCACTTTAATATTTGTCACTTGACTATTCACAGTGGGGACTTTGATACAAATAGCGATGCTAAACAACACACGTGTTTTAAATAGAGACGTGCTCCCAACAGAGTTGCAGCTAGGAAACTGCAGAGAGCATGTTAACTGAATTTTTATAAGCACCTATCTCAGCTGAACAAAAATACAAGGTCAGTTATCTACTGTTTCTGAATGTCCTCAGTCTTCAAGTTAACCGCTTACTGTTCAGATCACAAATGCAGTTGCAGCATCTGTATGCACCAGAGCTCTCTCCTCATGTGTATCAGACTTCAGCCCACTGTTTCTCAGCCAACTATATTTTTTCACATGAAAGCAGACCAAGCATTCTAATAAAAATATTCCTTCTCCCAAAAATAAGTGAAGCATTTAATGAATTTATAATAATTACAGCAAACGAATTGGAAAAAAAAATAGTTTATGTAAAAATGAAAATGCTAAAACCCCCTAAAAGCCAATTACTTCAGTTTAGATCAAACCCGAAATCTTCACCACGCAGAAAAGTGACAAAAGCCTCTAAACCTCATGAATAAAATCTGCTTCCACGTTTTGACCAAAAAAAGCAATGTCCAAAGCAGTACATCCTTTTCATCCCAATCCTTGTTTTTCTGTCTCCAATCTGCAGTGATGTAACGCTTCAGTGTGCCAGCTCAGTCCTGGGCCTTGCCTAATAGGAACTGCCAAATATGCCAAATGGTGGCAATTACATGATGGCTTTGTGATGTGGACCATTGCCCATCAGGGACTCATCTTTGACAACCAAGCTGATTTAACTTAGAATCTAAGGATGGATTACATAAAGCTTCCAAATGCAAAGGTCTCTGCTGTTAACACAGTTTAATTGCTGCAATAAACATAAATACAGGCTTAAAATTGATTATATCTTCTCATGGTTGATACACAGGATGCAAAATATCTTGAATATCATGTCGATTGGCTTAAACTTGCAAAAACCCCCAAATGATGGTTAATGTTATATATTTTGTTATATTTACTATCCAGTGGAAAAAAAACACCTAAATGGGTAAGATACTTACGACTTGCCCTCTTTATTTAATGTGTTATTTAGCTTTAAACATATTATCTCCTCACTTGCAGAACCCCTGAACATCCCAGCACTCAGCCATGGACTGCTGGGATGATGTTCCTCACAGAATGCACCCTGGGTTTTCTAGTTGTCGCATATGTTTAATTTAATTACAATTAATGAGTTACAATTTACCCTAAGGGAAAACTAGCTTTTGTTGACAAAGAGGTGTTTAGTGAATGGCATTCAAATTCTTGACCTAGACCTCAAATTAACAGGCTGTCCATTAAGAATGCATGAGTAGCTTTAAAGACTGCATTTATCTGTCATAGTCCTTTAAGTCCTCAGTGATGTCTTAAAAAAGACAATTGTAACTGTGCAGTACTACTAAAAAAAATTTAAACATTACTTTTGATGGTACTTTTTTCACTGCAGAACATTATTGAGTTCTACTGGATTACACTCCATAAAGAGACCACGATGAATTAAGTACTTACTTTTAAACCCTGTTCTGTTTCTATTGCTGCAGATCTAAATACTGATGCCACTTTCCTTCATGCAAGAAATAAAATACAAGGACTTCAGTGAAGCAAATTATCAGACACACTCTTGCCTATTGCCTAAGCAGTGGGGAACTGCACTAACGTATTTTGAAGAAGGAGTGTGGGCTCAAGTGCAATAAAAAGATGGGTCAAATCTCACAGCTAAGTTAAGCAAACAATTAAAATGACATATCCTCGGAGATTCTCATTCTAACTACTGTACCACAAAACTGTTTTCAAATCTATTTTTTAAGATGTTAACTGGGTATAACAGTTAAGAATACCAATTCCAAATGAAATGGGAAAATATTTTTAATGGCATTTCAGAAATCTATATGGTCAAAAAACAATGTTCAAGAGTCTTCATGTGATGCAATAAAAGATACAGTCTAGTTCAGCTTACATTTAGCTAAAAAATGCCTGTTTCATTCCTGCATTATTTTTTTATTTCAGGGTGAAACAATATGTAAGATCACATTCAGTCTATGGAAAGCACACACAGCTGGAGGTGCCCTAAGGCTGCGTAGATAACTTGGCAAAATCTTTTGGATTAAGGTGCAGTAAACACTAGATGATGACACTAAAATGTAGATTTATATGGTTTAACAGTGACTGCAAAATCAGTGCAAAACGGTAGTCTATGTGCCACTGGTGTTTTTGTCTCCCTAAACTGTCTAGGGCTGCCATATAACATCAACTTTCTCAGAAATGTGTTTCTGATTTTTTTAAAAAATTAGTTTATTAGGTCGTGCTATTAAGTGGATTCTCAGAGCCGTAACTTCTGACACATTTCTCCTTCATTCTGTCTCTTACTGCTCATTCAAACACACCAAATCATTAACACAACACAAATGTGTACGTAGATTCAAGCTGCTGGAGTGCGATGGGAAATTAATATTGCAACGTGTTGCTGGATTTGTCCAAATTTGCCTGAATTTCCCTGAAAGAATATTCCAGACCCTGCTGGTGTGGTTTTCCGTCGTTTCATTGTTGGGAAACTAGGAAGTTATATATTGTCATGAGTAAAGGCTTGCAGGGAACAGCCATGAAGCATTACCAGCACAACTGGGAAGTACCCCTTTCTTAGAATGCTACAGAACTGCCATGGGAACAGCGCCTACCTGGATGAATTGAGAGAGGCTTTGCCTTTCGTTTCAGCTCTTTCAGAGGATTCAAGTTTATCTGACGCTGTGCTGATAAGGACAGGCGTGTGCCCAGGTGAGGGCAGGAGGCATCATCAGGAGGTGTGTGCTGACATCATCTCTCTCAGAGTGGGTTCTGGATGGGCACAATTCATCATCTGGACAGAGATTATCACAGAGGCTTGGCAGTCTGGATCAGGGGCGTTTCTGCAATTCAGATGTACACATGACAAAATCTGCTTGATTTTGCCAGGTATAAAGTTGATCCTATATTTTCAGAAAAGAAAAAAATGTTTTGGGAAGCAGATGGATCTTTTCACTAGTAGTTAAATTCCTTTCGACCTGAATAATTTCAAAGGGTTTCACGATTTAGAAAGTTATCAAGAAACTCAGATATATTCAAGTCAAATTTTCCAATGAGGACATCTGAGATGCTCTTATATCAAGTGCTCAGCACGTGGTATTTTTACCCCAATATTTACCATAAGTATCCATAAATTGCCTTTATTTTGAAATGACTGTAAGTTAACAGTATTAACTGTAAGTTAGTTTTTGGCAGTAAAGATCAGGCTCATGATGGAGGAAAGTAAGAATCCAAAAACTGAGACACTTGAAAAACATGGCAAAGCATAGACTTTTAGCAGTAGAATACAGATCTTCTACCAATATGTAGATCTTCAAGTACTCTGGTAAGCCTGTGTGAATAGAAAGTAATAATAATGCAGGAATATGAAATTATAATCACCCTGGGCTAACTGTAAACAGCCAGACAAGAAAACAGCAATTTGTGATGCACAGCATGCAGGAATTTATGCTCAGCAAATTCCTATACCTGATATGTCACGTCTTCCCCACATTTTTTAACTGGAAATTACCTCATTTTTCATTGGCTTGTTAAAAGACATGATCTCATTTGAATATTGCAGAGTATTTGGTGAGAGAGATGTATGGAACAAAATTCCATCAGTTCACCCCTGTTTCCTACATATTCTTGCTTAGAGAACCACAAATCAAAAAGGAAGTTCAGAAATTGTTCGGTGTGAATTTACCAATCTGTAAGAGTGCATTGTGGTTTAGGCTTCCACACGTACAAAGCTGCTGTCTATATTGGGGAACCATTCCGAGAAAGCTCAGGTTAACTGTTCTCTCAAGATATCCACTAAGAATCTCTAAGTGTCTGAATGGGAGCCCTTTGCTATTTAGATAGTGAGAGATAAGATTTCTTCTTTAAATATTAGCTGTCAAACTGTGTTATGTCTTATTATGTTTCATCAGATTGGCATTCAGCATGATGAGGTTTAACAGCACATGCTGATAACGCACAAATAGTGTAACATAACTTAGGAATAAAATTAAAGGGCAGAAGACTATTTTCAGCTCAGATACCTGCTTATCAATGTTTCGAGAGAGAACACAATTCAACCACAACAGGAAATTTAATTCATGTTCACAAAATTGGCAAGTTCTTTCTCATCAGCCAGCTAAATTTGAACAGCACCCACACAGACCGTAGTGGGGTTTGTGAGTATTTTTAATCACCACAATATTTGCACAGTATTGTCAAGGTGTGTATGTTCTGTAGTTCCCAGAAGAAAATACTGCCACCTGAGAAGGATTCTTTAGGTTACACATTTTGAGTAAGCATATAAGGGACGTGTTCTTTGTCCAGTACAAATAACAGTTTGAGACGAAGCAAAGAGCAGTTTCTAAACAGTTCAACCAGTCTACAGAATCTCTCTTTTATTCTCCATTCTATGCATCACAGATCATACAGCTATAAACCCTTTTCACCAAGAAGGAAGTTTAGCAGTTCACAGAGATAACCTTTGAAAGTGAAAGAGACTGACTGCTGATTTTAACAGATTACTCAAGTCTGTAGTCAAATTCTCTCTCCTAAACCTGGGTTCCAGAGTTGTAAGAACACAGTTGGACCTCAATTTATACTACACTACTTCCATGCTAAATTTTATTTTCTTCTAGTTTTGACTGCTAATTTATTAATGTCAGATATTTTTTTATCGCCCTCCCTTTCTCCCCTAAACCTCAATTACAGGTTGCATTCCAAAAGATGAATATTTGTGCATGGTTGGGAATTAAAACGCTGACCTTCGGTATACTTTTTCTCCCTCAGTGTTTTTCCGACTATCTGCTCTGTACCTGACAAATGAGGCAGTGAGGACCCTCCATATTCTGTTTGGGGTCTATTGGCTGAGGAACTCTTGGTCATCCTACCTGCCTGACGTCTAGGATCATGATGAATTGTCTCCAACTCGAGCCTCAGATTGTTTTTTAACATTTAATTTAGTTTCTTCCTGTGCTTGGATGAACATGGCCATGTTATGGATTTCTGCTCTAATGTACACCAGCAGGTTGGAAGAACAAGCCTCAGCAAGCTGTGGAAATAAGAGAGGCTGGATCAATAGTCAAGGTCACGACCCTGGCTCTGATTCTGTACACTGTCCTGAGATTTTCTCCCTTTAAAAGCCTCTGACTGCTTCTAATGTGGATCCAAGTGCATATTGAAAGAGAAATTCTTAAAAATCAACCCCCCAAAAGGGCAGGTGTAGCAGGATCCTCTTACCTTTTGTATCTTACACACAGAGGTGACAAGGAGTGTGTCTCTCTGAATTTGGTCTAAAAATTATGTCTTATTTTAAATATCTCCCCATACAATTGTTTTGATAAAGAGATGGGTCGTTGCAAATTTTGTCATCTGGTGCTGTAAAAACATTCATTCATTCATTCATTCATAGAGTGATTCTCACCCTACTAGAAACAATTTCAGATGGATATTAACCATAATATGACATTTCAATGAAGATGCATAATTGTTATATAAAATAAAAACCAAAAATTACTAATTTCACAAGTATACCTTGACTTGCACCAAGTAGAAAATGCTGCCATAAAGTGTGGTGATAAAGGAACAAAGATGCTAAGTCATTTGTTGAGCCTGCCTTTGTGCTGCAGATAGAGCTTTGAGTCTTCAAATATACAACTGTAATGCAGCCAGGCACATTTCTGAATGGCAGTAATTTTCCACTGCAGGATACAGTCATGCTGAGATTTAGTGCTTTAAAAAAAAAAGACAGCGAGAAAGAAAGACAGAAAGAAAAAAAAAAAAGATTGCAAAGGTATTTAATGTATCACAGCAGCATCCCCCCAATCCTCGATACAGATAAATTGTTATATCTGTTAAAACCCAGCCCACAATGATGTGCAGTCAGTATTATAAACAATTCAGTCTCCAGTAGAGATGAGCAAAAGAATTTCTCATATACAGAAGCAACCTTTTTGTTGTTTCTGCAAAAGAGTGAAAGGAATTACTTTTCAGTTGGCCCCTGTTTCTGGCTTTCACTTAGCAGAACAGAAAGCTGTATATTGCCACGGAAGGGGAAGGCTGAAGGTCAGACTAGAAACTCAGCTTGTTGCATCACACTGCCCTGGTCTGAATCTGATCCGCATGCTCAGCAGGGTGACTGCAGAGAACTGCAACAAATATTTTTTAAAAAAAGAAAATTTAAAAAAGAGAAAAAGGAAAAAAAGCATTGCTTGCAAAGGTTTCCTGTAATAGCTAAAAATTGTTTACATGTAAACTTGGCATTCTAATCACAGGAACAGGAATTTATAGTGATTCGCACAGTAAAAATCAGGAGTTTGCTCAATGTGAGAAAGAGGAAGATAAGTGAGCTTTATGAATTAACACAGTAAGGTTGTCCAGAGATATTTAGGTGTCTCATGGGATTTTCAGTCAATGTAAATTAGATGTGTAATGGTTTTGAAAAATCTCACTCTATGCCTATTGCATCTTGAAGTGCCAAATCCTTTCTAGTAATAGCCAGTGAGGCCTGTTACCCATTAAAAAGGAAAGATAGAGGATTCTGCTCGAGCTTTGGAATTGTCTCTTTGGTTCCAACCTCCAACTTTGAATTTAGGAATTTCTCTTCTAATATGGTGAGGAGTGAGCAATCAGACTGGTCTCTTGTATGAGATTTTGCACCTACATCCCTAATGGTGGGACCACTAGCCTGCACTCCTTAAGCAATAATTTAACATTTCACTTGCCCCAGTTGCAACATCTCTACCTGCAGTCTACAGTGTAAGTATGCAATAGTATTTCACCAAATCTGATGTTACAGAATTATGAGATATGTCTGGATGAGAGAACTGAGGAGAAACATGGAGAAATCAACTAAAAATCATGAAAGAAATAAAGCCTTTTTCTTATAAAAGGTACCAAATTCTGCACTATTTAAAATAGATGAACAAGAAACAGTAGAGAGTCTGAAACATTCTAGCGGGACACAAAGACAGCTGTAACAGTGTTACTGCTATGGAGTTAAAGCTTCTCTCCCATTATGTCCCAATTCCACTGCTCCATCAGCAGACAGGGCTTAGTATCCCCATGGGTACGACAGGAAATAATTTACATGGATTTACAGGGATGTGGAATGAAATTTACTGCATTGGACCCATGTCTCAGATGGAGCATTCTGCCACAGCAAAGGACAAACCCTGGAAGAGATCTGGAATAAGCTTTGCCCCCGTTGTTTGAATGTTTTCTGAGGTTCCTCTTGATTCTTACCTCAGCTGTGCCAACTACTTCCCCACCATTGTTCAGCACAGCTGTTGTCTGCCTGGTGGTTTGTTTCTCATTTGCCAATGTATTTTGTTTTAGGGATTCACTTGGCTGCTAAGAGAAATAATACTTTTTGGTAACATCCTGTACTGGCAAACTGCCCACTTGGAAATATATCTGGAAGAGCTGAGCATAAAACAAGGACAGTTTTGTGCCTTGATTCTGGCTTGGATGACCTATAGTCAGACCCAAATTTTCAGAAGCAACCCTGTTGGGTGGATCCTAGTTTTGCATATTCTGCGTTTCATTTTCAGGACTTAATTTCCAAAGGGACTGAGTGCCTTGGCAACAGCCACAGTTGCATTTCTGGAAATGATAAACTACTCTCTTTTTCTAAATATATTATTTCTCATTATATCAGTTTCATTTAGAGAAGTAAGCCACTTTCTGCCATTCTTGAAAACTTGAAAATACAGCATCATCTGTGTCTCCTCATGGGGTTCTTAAATTATCATCCAGTAGGTGTGGATTTGATCCTCAAGAAATAGAATTTCTGATGGTGGAAAAAGTATCTGAGAGAAAAAGTGGGATCTACCAAATTCTAAATCTGTAGAGGTCCAGGGAAATATAAAGGACAGGAAAAGGCAGGACAAATAACCTTAGTCTAACAGAAACAATCCAGGATTGAAGAATGCAGATTCCCTAAGTAACAGGTAAATGTTAGGGGTGACAACAGCAAATATTTTTACTTTCCTTTACAGACATAGTATAGGATGTGAACTCAAGCATTGTAAAGCAACACTTTCAAAAGTATTTTTTGTACGAGCATGTATCAAAATGGTTTTTACTTTTCCAGAATGTCAGTTTCTTACCCTTTCAATTCAGACTTTGATTTCAATGCATTTTGTCCCATTTTGACTATGAATTCCAGTTATTTATATCTCAGTTTTATTCAAAGAAACATGTATTTTGTAAAACATTTGCTAGTTGAAATTTTCCTCCTGTAAGGGCTGTTGGAATTTGGTCAGACAAACCTGGGTAGGGCAGATTCTACCACGAGCTGCATCTGAACAGTCTGGGATTCCTGGGACCTAGGTGATAAATTTGAGCTGAATTAGGAATATCCCATAGTAGTGTTATTGTTTAATATGGTACAGATTCATCCATTTTTTTCTTTGAAATCTGCCTGCTGTGTGAAACTGGGTATTCTCCAGTGCTCCAAGGAACCCTGAAGAGTTGTACCTTAACAACTGCATTTCCTGTGTTTTTGAAAAATTCCAAAGAAATTGTTTCATGTGGAAATGATCTGTTAAAGAGCCAGAGGCCAACTGGATCACAAACATCTTTATTGATTTGCATACCCGAGATGGGCCGGGTTCCTTTCTCAGTTACGTGTGTGTGAGCTCTCTGAAGTGAACAGAGCTGCTCAAATACAGCTCCTGGTAGGACCTGCCCTACTCAGTTGTGAGAACAACTCAGAATGCTACATGCTGCCCCAAAATGGTTTTGCATTTACACAGCAATAAAAATGCTGAGGAGTCTCCCTTAAGAAGTTCTGGGAATAAGAGGATAGGGAGTGTGTATTATGCATAACCATGTACTCTTAAGATTTCCAAGCACAACTAGCTCCCATGTACTCTTTTTCTTGTAATTTCAGCACCCCAGCAGACACAGCTCCTCTTTGCCATCCCATTTCCCATCATTCACTCTCAGCTGTAGTGGATGATTGCCCCCAGTGTTCCATAAACCCCAACTCACAATTCCAAACACTTAACAAAACATAATCCATGTCAAATGTGGTTGTCAGTCTCCAAGGTCAAATCAGGCTGCTATTGGCTGTCCAGGAACATTTCAGTTTGTTTGAGTTCTTCCTTTCACTGAGAGAGGACAGCAAAAGGCACCAGCAATGTCACTGCTGGCATCAATGTTGCCTCAGAGCAAAAACTTTTTCTTCTTATACTATTTTCTGGATTAATATTAAAGAGGAGAGCTCAAGAGTGTGTTTATTCTAGGAAGAAAAAGTAAAGCGCCATTATAGAATCTGTTTCTGTCTCTCAAGTTCTTTTCATGCTACGGAGCTGGCTCTATCTGATGAGACATAACAATGTCATATTAAACTTGTCTACCTCCCTCTTGCTCACTCTACCAGAAGGTGGATCTTGCTTTTGATTGTGTATGTTCTTTCCATTTTTGAGGGTGACTTTTTCCAACACTTCTAAGCAAAGTGCAGAATTCATTTTGTCCTCAAGACGTACTTCCCTTGACACCAGTTCTGCATGTGAATATCATGCACAGGAGAACTTGTGTACTGTACCTCAATTAAAAAAAACCCAAATTAGCAGCAACCTCAGAAAATTTGTCCAATCTATTCCCTCATATACCATGCAGAGAACACAAAATGCAAAAGTCCTCTTATAACTAAGCCCTCCCAACTCTAGCTGTGCAAAAGGCATGGCCTTCTTTTCGTTGCAATCTAATCCACTGAAGTTAAAAATAAGTATTAGAATTATGGTTTTACTAACATGATATTAATAAAAAATACCTTCCAAGTCAAAAGGGAAGAATTACTTTTCTTGGCTTTGGGAAAATTACTGTCTCAGAAAAAGCTCTTGTGATTTTTTTTCAACATTATCCTTGTTTCATGACTTACTGCCTCCTTTTATGTCCCTGGTGAAACAATCAGAACCCATCCATCTGAACTGACCTCCATCTCTCTCTTCTCTCGAGTAGGGATGAAATAAGCAAAGAGATCACAAGATTAACTCCTCTATCAAATGCACATTTTCTGTATGTTGTGAAAAATATATACATAACATGCAAGGGCACTTCTAGATCACTATTCTCTCTCGCTGTTATCATCTCAGCATCTTAATTAAAACTTTGCACTCCTGTATTCCTTAAATGCTGGGTTCTTGCAACATTTCCCTATTTATAAGCAAAGGAAAGTCTGAAAAAAAGTCATGTATGAAGAAATGCAGCCAAGTAAAAACCATCAAGCCATCAAACTGAGTAAACTGTCTCACTTCTAAGAAAGTAAGTGAAAACTTATTTACCTGATACTGTATTGCTATCAAAATAACAGCTATTCTTTATGTCTGTCTTCAGGTACCAGACTTAGATCAGACTCATAGGGAAAAGACTGTTCATGCTTTGTCTCTAGTTCCTTGTCTCCTTCACTGTAAACTCTGGAAACACAACTTTGATTGGGCACAATTCCCTTGCCACTCCACAAACCAAACTGAGATGAGGCCAATTATGGGAGTCTTTCATCTTGTAGAAGTGAGATATGAAAGAGTGCAGTTTGATAGAGGCAAAAACTTCTAGTGAGACATTATCACATGCATTACATTCACACATGGGACTATGGGCATAAAAGATCAATGCAGAAAAGTACCAAAAGGTCAGTTTTAAAAGATTTTCTGAATATTCAAGGATTCAGCATAGATTTCCTTCTGACTATTGAACAAATCAATTTAAATGAAAAACCCTGCTTGTGGATTGCCTGGTCAACTTCCCAGACCTTGCATACTTGCTACTGTAGAGAGTCAAAGACAAAACAAACATTTTTAAAATGTCTATTATATACTTAAGTAATTCTCAAACAGAAGAATAAGTCTTAAGTAGCTTTTCATCTCATCAGCCTATATACTTTTCAGCCCATCAGTTCCTATATTTTCTCTGAAATAGTAATTCAACAAACATAGCTACAGGATTCTTTAAGGATGAAAGAGATCCTCTTTCAGAAAAAAAAAAATTTAGGCTAGAAGAGATCCTTCTTTAAGAGAGAAAAAAGTTTATTTACTTTTTTTGGGGGGGGTGTACTGTGATTATAGTCTCTTAAGAAATGTACATTTTTTGCCATTTTATTTATATAAATAGGTCCCAAACCTATTCTTTAAAATCATACAAGAAAATTAGGCAGTCATACATAAAAACAGGTGACTGCAAAGTGTGGCTTTAACTGGAGAAATTTTTGAAAAGGAGAAGCTTGACTGAAAGCTAAAATAGAGTCCTAATTTTCCCTGAGAAAACAAACAATTGTGTCCAGGAAGAACTTGTAGATTTGCAGAACTTCTTAAAGCAACTTCGCTCTTTCGAAAAGCTGTTTCTTGCCTCCTTTCTCTCTCCTTTTCTCACCCAGAAACACACATACACACAGAACAGACAGGGAGATGTTTGTGAAAACTGCAGTTTCTGCAATCAAAAGTACAACATTTACTATGGCTTTTATCAAAGATTTCAATTCCCTCGTCTTAAGGAAAATGACCCTTTTATTTTGTTGTGGACATAAAATTATGGCTCAGGGAAAATTGGAAGCATTTCTGTTGAGGGAAATCAATTTTCTCACTGCCATATATGATCAACATGTCACAGCCATCACCTAGATAATAATAGTAAAGTACAAGTAAAATGGCTGGTAATACTGGCTTCAGGAAAAAAATAAAAGAGCAAGATAACACCTCTTTTTCCCCCCAACATGTTTTCAAAAAAAAAAAAAAAAGAAGAACGAATGCAAAGGTTTCTCCTGTGATCATAGCCTTTCAGAACGAGAATGTTTTATTTTGTATATTTTTAGTCTGAAGTGTTGATGAATCTGATGAGAAATTTGGTCTTCCTGGAAAAGAGTCAGTGCTTTGTGTAGCTGTGCTGGGTCCTTTTCAATCAGCTTGTTAATGGGTGGCTAATGGTAAGGAGAAGTGACCAGCCCGAGATTACCCAGGAGTATGGTTATGTACAGGCAACACTCAGAGCGCAGAAACATCTTCTTAATTTGGGTACTACAAACAAAGGAAGCATCAAATTTGACCTTGCTGGGGAAATGTTAATGGCTTCTGCTCATCCTCCTTCTGCCACTTAGCATCTCTTGTGCCCCACCTTGGGAAGCTTCCCGGCAGAAGTGTGCATTAGCAGAACTCTACCCTTACAGAACCCTGGCCCAGACAAGGAAAAAACATTACAAGTGATTAAATGGTCTTTTGATGTTCACTTCAACAGATGTAACAGGTCATCACAGTTAAGCACATCTTCAGTGATGCCGTAACAGTATATACAAGGTAAATCAGAACTCTGTAAACAAAAGGAAATAGTTTCGTATTTCAGGTTGAATTTTATATGTTGTCAAGTAAAAATCAAGAAGCTACAGCGGCAAAGGTTAAGGACTGGAAAAGAGAATACATACCAATGCTGATTTTAATTCATTAAGGAAATTTAAATAGGACAGAATCCTACAAACCCTGGCAATAACTGAGAGTAAATAATTTCCAGGACATAAAATAATCATCATCTCTGCTCTTCTATCTCTGTTGCACTTTGAACTTCACAAAAATTTAAAGAGGAGATTATGTCATTCATATCATGCTGCAAGAACGGCAGAGGGCTTACAGAACAAGCTGAAAAGTTAGTGTAATAAGGTTTGTCTTAAGACAGAAGGGGAACAAAAAAAGAAAATTAGGGCTAATCCATCTCCCATAGTTTTTGTTGATGATTTTGGACTGTGCTACAGTTCCTACTGCTAAATTCTGAAAGATAATTCTTATTAACCAGTTGCCTTAATATCCACAGCCGGATAGAACTGTATTTCACCTTTGAAAATCGAGTAGGTTACGGATTTCTAGGAGCTTATGTGGGATCCAAGAACAAAACCAGTGACATCAAATCACCAAATGAGTTGGGGTCCTTGAAGAAAGGTATCGGCAAACCGGTCTCCAGGTTTTTAGCACCAGTTAAGCCTTGTTTGGTATAGTGCACAGATGAATGATGAGTGACTTTCCTTGGTTGTGCTTGACCCATGCCCTCAAACTACCCCCTCCAAATACGTCTCAAGTAGCATGATCGTGTAGGGTGGTGTAAACTGGCATGATTATACATCAGGATATGAAAAAGAAATGGGAGCACCAGATTGTGGTCACTTTAGAGTACAGCTTTTCCTGACATACCTTTGTCAATAGTTTCTTTTGGAGAAGTCTCCCTTCACACTCAACACAAGTGAAACTTGTGCTTTGGCTGCCAGATTCCCATGAGAATTCCTGTGAGAGGCAGTCAGAGAAAGGACCTGATTTGTGTTCTTATTAATGACAAAAGTGAGGAAGAGACTTTCTGCTTGGGTTTTCAGGCAGCAAAAGCATCTAATTGAAATACTCTGGTAGTTACATTCATCACTAAACTGCATAAAACAAAGCATATATTTATATTTTTTTACGGACTTATTGCGAATTTCATGAAAGTCCATTATGTCCTTGATTTGGTAAAATGTTTCATAAAACTTGCATGACTCCTAAATGCTTAAAATCAAGCATCTGCTTACTTAGGTGAGGAGCTCTGTGTAATAATTGATGAAGGTTAAACATTAAATCTTCCAAGTCTATCTGATCATTCTAAGAATATGCAATGTGATGACATGCTTCAAATTTAAATACAGTCTGGAAGTGTGTGTCTAAGGAGTAAAAAGTATAACTGAAATGTGCTAAAAATACGGTGAAGACCTTTCAAATCCTTTTTTAGCCTTTAATCCATTATTTAGCACTTCATTCTTTAAAAGAAACCTGCAGAGCTATCTCCTCAGAAGCACAACCTTGAAACAAAGTGTTTTTAGACATGCACAGAAAGCATTAGCAGCTTTCACTGCAAAATGACACTTGTGTGCCCGTATGTCCTGATCCCTGAAGTCATACTTCACAGTATAGACTTATTCATTCAAAAACACTTCATCTGATTTATATCAAAGTACCTGCTCCTGTCTACACGGACTAAGTAAATGTCCAGCTCAGACAGCAAACATTGTTGTCTTGAAATCTTTCATTCTGGTGTACTATCATACATTTATCATTATGGTGTTTCATACCCACATATCCATAAATATTTGGTTTTGGTTGTAGGCAGACCTGAGTGTCATGGAAAGCTGACCTGCAAGTAAGTAAGAGAAAAATCTTATCTGTGGCCTTGGAGAAAAGGAGATAAAAATGAAGGGAAAGTTTGACCAGTGTGAGCAAAACTTTTTTAAAAGGTAAATTAAGTAAATGTCCCGTAGTCAGTTATTAACTTCACATGGTTAATGCTGCTGTTTGGTCTAGGAAGGTTATCTGCTGTAACATTTCTTAACATTTTCATAATGTTATCAAGAATTAAAAAGGTAACATTTATCAAACATTCACAGTGTCTGTGAGTCAGAACAAAGAGCAGCCACACAGTTGTGATAACGTCAGGCTGTCAGTTAGAAGTGAGTCCAAATACCTTGGAGATATTTGCTTTTGGATGATGCATTCTCTGTCATGTAAAAATGTAACTTTTCAAAGTACACATGTTACTGATTAAGTTAAAGCCAGAAAATCTTATTTCCTTCTAATTACTTCTAAAGCCATATGCAAAGATGGAGAAGGATAACCAACAGGATGATCCAGATAAAGGAGCCTTAACATGAAGAGAAATCAAAGGGCCCAATCCTCCAAATCCTTCCATGATTAGTCTTTAATCTGCAGTGAGATTGCTCATGTGAAACAGAAGTTACAGGACCAGATCTTAAATCTCCCAACTGCATCTTCCTAAGAAAAGATGTGGATTAAAATCCAGACCTAATGTCTCATTGTGCCTGGCAGTATCAAAGAAACAATGGCAGCAGCCATTGAGTCTAAAAGACTTGTACCATTCCAGCAGGCTCTCATTTGGACGGTTAGGACTAATCCTCAATGCTGAGAAGAGAAAATTTTGATTATAGCACTTTGCGTTAAAACCCTTACCCACGAAGCAATTCAACCCATGCAAGTGATCATGCTAAAGGCAGTCAAAAAGCTAGGATTCACAACCCTTTTCTCTACACCAAATAGCATAATCTCTGATTGAAAAGCTTACTATCATTTCAAAATCAGTGAAAAACAAAAACAAACAACTAGTTGCTCTGCCTTCTTTTTCAAACATTTCCATCAATGGCTATCATTGCTGCCAGAGTGCTGGAAGTGTCCCGCGGCTCAGGCTAAGACATCGCGTGCTGATTTGTATTTTACATTTACATTAACAATTATACACGTGGAGGCTATTCCAAGAAACAGCAATTCCAAGTTAGGGAATGGAGAGACTTGGAAAACATGGAACTAAAGAGCCTTGACCACAACTCAGATCTGTCTTAGGTTCACCTCCAACCATTCATTGCCCCGTTCAGGTCTGGGCAGATCCTGGCACTTCTGTATTAACAGCTCTCATCCAGAACTATTTCTGGTCAATAACAAGTAACTTGGGAAGAGTAAATAGTGAATAGAATTGCTAGTTACAGTCTCTAACAAATTAAAAGGCATCAAATCAATATAATGTTTCAGTGGGACTCCACACTTTCCAATCCACTCAATACTTCCTAAAATTATAATTTCACTAGTTAATCAGGGATTATTTAAATTATGTGTGAACAGTGGCTTTACTGTCAGTGTGTCTTGCAATGCATCCAGTAAATCCCGCACCAGGAAGTGGGACCAGAAGGAAGAGAGGCACCTGCTCATGTTCCTCAGTGCGTAGGTACACACAAAGGCTGGATTCTGCACGCCTCTCCCTGGCTTGCAGCCCCTCCTACGGCAGGAGCCAGTTAACAGGTCGGCTCTGCTCCTGCCTCAGCAGGACAGAGGACAGGGACAAAGGGAGCAGCATATGAGAGCTCCTACAGCTGCTAGCTGTAGAGCTCCCCAAGACTCACAGATGCCCTCATTCCTCAGGAAGGAGAATGTACTTCTGCTCTGTATTTCTCTTCTTTCCCAGATTTGGTAATATTTTAATGTAAAATACATCAAAATTATAGATGGCTCATTGTCTTCTGCTTTGGCAAGATGTTACTAGGCTTCCTGATGTCCTGACTCCTCTGTAGAAAACAACAGGTCTTAGAATAAACCTATTACTCAGAGCTGTACAGATCACCAATTCTGGTTCCCTTCCTGATAAGCATGACACAAAATCCCTGCTCAAAATACATTGTTGGTTTTGTAGCAAAATGCAAAAGTAGTGCAGCAACATTGTAAAATTCATTGGGTTTTACCAGTATGGAATTGAAAATATTTGCTATTTTATTTAATATTTGATATTAATTACAACTATTTATATTCTCCTTTAAGGGGTGCTGGTCCAGGATGAGCAACCAATTCCAGGCCAAATTCTGATCCAGGTTATAACCAGCAAGTACAGGATAATATTTTGGGTTCAGTGACATTGCTCTGTATTTACTCTAATCCAACCAAGATCATTACCAGGCTATCTTTAAAGACATTGTTCTCTCAGATGCCTGTCCAGATTAATTGGCACAATTACATCCTTCTTTCTCTCTTCCCCCTCAGGTCGATCTGTATGTCAGAGGGCTACAAGCTCTGTTGATTCAGAGCTGAATGAGTCGTGCAGGGAAACGAGTTACAATGATCCTCCTCATCTCTAAAGGCCCAAACTCTTTTGGTTTTGATGTAGCAGTCACAAAAACACAGTAATTTTTCATTCACTCCCAACTTCCTTTCCTTCATTTGAAGGGTAAGAGACACTTCCAGGATGCAATGGGCTGTCTCTTCACCTATGAAGCACTTCACGAAACCCTTACATGCACTTGCTACTCCTTCAGCTTCCAGAGTAAGAAGACTATTGGCATTTACGGCCAGAAGGTAATCTTTCAACGGGAGAATTGCTAAGCCAGAGGGGATAGCTTAGTGATCTGAACATCAAGGATCAAATTAAGCCTTGGTGCAAGAGAAAGCGACTTGTCTGACTTCAATGGATCTGAGCACATTTGCATCAGAGGTGAATTTGTCCTGAGAGTCTGCAAGGAAGCAGAGATTCAAATCCCAGCAGCCACAGAGAAGTGAAGAGTGGACTGTCAACTCAGCAATATGAGAGAAGATTTCTTACGAATGCTAGCTTAGAAATGGCTACTGCGAATAGAAGTGCAATCCTTACTTTTGTGAAAGATATGGCACACCCCAGGAATGAAGAAAGCTTGGCTTGGAAATATTTACAAATACATGGCATATCATACAGAAAAAAAAAATCCCTCCCCCTTTCCTTTCAAAATGTCTCACTTCTTTATTTCCTGCAAATATTATTTGAAGATATCACTGGTTTTCAGAAATGTTTATCAAGACATCTTACCAAAATGTGTTCAAACAGTGTTTTCCATTATATAAAAAGTTATTTTATCTAGTAAAAAACCTCAACAACTAAGCAACAGTTATGTTTATATAACAGAGATGTTTACAGTTTGCCATGTGTTTACTAAGATCTAAATAACAGCAACCAGAAAGATACTTCTGTTAACTTTTCCTGAAATCTGTTAGCAATGCGCTGGTGATAATACTGTTTCTTCCTGTTCTATTTTATCATTCAAACTCATTTGCTAAACAGCTGACAAATTTTCATCAGAACAGAAAATGCTGCTAGATGTATTTCAATTGCCCATCCCAGCTGGGTTGTGAATAACGTCAATTAAAAATCCATTAAATAAGCATTTCTGAATTTCCCCCACTTTTCTGCACTATTTTTCTGTTGTTTCCATTATGTTAAAAAATGAAATAAAATCTTTTATATCACGAGGGAGCAATTAATACTGCTTTTTTTTTTTCCACTGCACTTTGACTATGTCTCTTCATTATTTCATCAAGGCTAAGTAATCAATATTTTCATTTAAAAATAAAGACAAAAATATTTTTATTAACAACATAAAAGCCATTTTCAGACCTGCTTCATCAGATATTCTCAGGGAAAGCAGAAGGAGAAATCAACAGCAGCTCCTATTCTCTCCTCTGCTGTTTAAATTTCCAGGGGAAAAGGCTGTGGGTTAGTAGCACTCAAAGACAGTGTTGCAATATTAGAAATCTCCCAACCAGAAAGTTGTATTTTGGGCTTGTGTTTCCCAGACCTCTGCAGTAGCAAAATCCCTCATTGCTCTTAGACGGCAATTACACTTTAAGCAAAAAGACATTGCAGATCATTGATTCCTGCAAATCTATTCTCATTTGAAGTAGCAGCACTTGCTTATGAATGAAGATACACACACTTTCACCTTGAAATCACATCAGCCTATTTTCTCCATTTAGTTCTGGAAGCACATAAATTAGATGTTCCAAATTGGATACATCTCATCTGAAGAAAAGAGGTTTGGTCCTGAAAGCCTCCCTCTAAGCAGGTAAGCTACTTGTGAGAGGAGTCTTAGAGGTATGACCGAGACTGTTTGTGGGAGTAAGAATTAAGAACAGGAAGTTTGTCTTGGACCTGAACACTCACGGCTGCACTCAGGTGAGCAAGGTCCAAGTCCTGCTGAAGCTTTGTGTCTGAATGTTTGTGTGTGCAAGGATTCCTTGCGGGAGGAAGGCTCGCACAACTCCGCCGTGTGAAACTACGCAGTTGATTGACAGAGAAAAAATAGTTGAATGAAGCTCTTCTTTGATTTTACCGAACATTGACTTCTGCAAATGTGACCTTAAATTCAAATTGATTTGATCTTAAATGCAGGAGATTTCATCTACCTTCCAGGCAAATATGCTCCATATGTTAAATACCAGTAAATATAGTTAAGTTCTCCATAGTCTATGAATGGAATACAGAACAGCTTTTCTGTAAAGACCAGATTCTCCCTTAGCAGCAGCAGATTTAAAAGGTCAGAATGATCAGCTGAAAACAAGGGCTTGCCAGAAAGCTGTTAGAGTTTGCATTTCCAGCAGGTCCTAAAGCCCAGTGCTTGACAGTCCTTACAGAAAAATTCAGGTGAAACGGCACCTCATGGATTTTTTTGTCCTGGTGATGCTTCTTTCTTCTTTACCTTCTGATGGTAAACAAGAAAACCTGAATGCTGATTTTAGGACATATAATCAAAATTCAGGTATTTCCTTGGAGAAATTGCCACAGGTTCAGTATTTAAACTGACCACTACTGCAAGGGGTAAGGAAATAACTTTTAATTAGTTATCTCACAATTGCTTCCTGTAAGATTTTGTATTTTTTTCTCAAGGGTATTGTACTGCTTGACACTCAAAGAAGATTTCTTCAACAATTCTGGCTACTTATTTGTTATGCAGGTCTCTGATATTGTTCTGGATAGCCTCTATTTTTAGCTCTTGGATCATACATCCTGGGGAAGGAGAGCAATTCTATTCTCTCTCCCAAAGATAGATTGCCCTGAGTGCCAAAAGCTGGCAATGGAAAAAAACAAAAACAGCAGTGAAGTGCTCATGGCAGAAGGCTTGATGGAAGCTTTAGGGGACTAATTCTGATATGTTTACTTTATTTTCTTTTTAATGGGTTGTCAGCTGAGGAGAACAAACAGCTCTTCCTGCATCCAGAAGCATAAGCATTTATTGGTCCAGATAAAGCACAGAGAAGAAATATTGTTCAGGGTGTACTATAAGTCATCACCATGTCTCTTCAGGTAGAATGCCAAAGTATTTCTCCTCTACAGTTTTCACTGTGCTGCTCTGTGCAACAGACTGGTTGCAGAATGGTCCATGGCCATCGGAACAACGCAGAGTTGAATATTGAATATAACCACTGAACCTCACCCTGCAACAGCCTCTCAGGTGGAAGTACTGCATATCATCAACAGAAAAAGCAGCTCCCTTGGGAATGATATGTGTGTACTTCCAGTAGAAGGGTACACACTCATGTGCACATTCAGAGCCCTCCTGAAGCTGGGAGGTGTTTGGGAAGGTTTGAAGAGTCAAGGATTGCAGTGTCCCAACTCTGACAGACATACTGGGAAGCCCTAGTGTCTTCATGCTGTTAAACCAGTCCTCCCTGTGCAAAAGGAACTTGCTACAGTTTCCTCTTCACAATCCATATCACCAGTAAAGCCTTGATTTTTGACACTGGCACTGCAATAAGCAAATGGTACACATGGAAATCACTCTCCTAACTTTTCAGGGTAAGGACCTTAGTAAAAACATAGGGGATTGTTTTCAAAATGCCTGTGAAAGAAAAATACATTGCTACTGTTTAGCTGTGTTTCAGAATGTTGTCAGTGAAAGTGCGAAACTGCATTTCCCCATGCCCACACTGGAGTTGTCTGGTAAATGTACTGCTGAGCTGACATTCAGCGTCCTTATAATGAATCAAGTCTACATCTTTACAGAACCTGGGGTTTACAGCAGTGCTCTGAGTTTATAGCTGAGGGTAGTCTTAAAGATCCATGTTTCCTTTATGTATTTCAAATTGATTTGAACCATAAGCCTTTCTTTGCAAAGAATTCTGTAGAAGGTAACCCTCCTAATCACCTTGTATGTTCTGGCCTAGGACCTCAGCTCCCTCAGTGGGTTTCATTACATCTGCACTTGTGTTGCTGCGTAAAACTGCCCAGAGGGAGACCAGAATGGCAAATAAATCTCATTTCCCAAAATGACTGTTCTTCTGGTCAGCTTTGGTATGGTTCTCTTGAACTGGCCAGCCTTGAAACTTGGGGGCACTGGTTCTTTTATGACCACCAGTATCTGTTCATTGTGCACGTCAATGAGTCAAACACCCTGAGCAGCCTTTAGGTATCTGATGTGCCTTTGTGGTGACAATGACATTATCCTCAAAGGCAATCCAAGGACATTCCTAGATTGTCACTACTTGAGCAAACAGGTTTTGATGGCAGCCTAAACACGCTGGTGCCAGGCTCTCAGAAGGAGCAATAGAGGTGCCAGGTGTCAGCACACAGGGAATACAGGGAATTGCTGGAACCCTGTCAGACACAGTGAGAATACAGCCAACTGGGATCAGCAAAAACAAAAACTTGCAGGGGAACTCTTGAATTCTACTGTTCCAAGGACCTGAAAAAGGTAAGGTTGCCATTTTATCAACAGCATGTCCAGTAACTCCAGTCCCAGATTCTGCTCAGGCATAATCATTCATCTATATCTGTTAATGACAATTTAATTGCATATCCTTATCTCATAAATATGGAAATATTTGTACATAGTAATATGTGCTAAAGAACAGATTGAATTTCAGTTTGCCATCAATTTCAGTTTGCTATTTATATACAGCATACGGATTTCAAGTTTTCCCTTGACACTGGCATTGTTGAAACAACCACTTGATCTATTAAATTTTTTGAGTAGCTCTTTAAATTATAAATAGTGCCCAGTTGTTTATTTCAAGTGCTTTCAATACTCCAAATGTGGTTTAATTGTATTTGAAAACTGCCAAATATCAATGGAGATCAATCCCATCCCATTGATCTGTTTATGCAGTTAAACATGTAGAATATCAGATTCAGGCTCTAACATATTTAAATACTCCTCTATTGATCAGCTGCTGCCATGATCCAGCACAGATGATGGCGCAGATGATTACAGGAAACTGTCTGCTCTGGTTTGCTCAACTGATACCTCCATCTTTCAAAAGGCACCATGGAAAAACTGATCCACAGCTCAAAACCAGAAGGTGAGTCAGATGGACACATGAGCTTGCCATATAAAAAGGTTTAATCCATAGAAAGATTTTAGCGTCTGATGTGTGAAAAAACCACGTACTGAAAAGTAAAGTACATTAAAATCCTGCACCTTTCTGCCTTAATGGGACAAGAGATGAGTTAGGGACCTCAAACAATCTTTGTTCCTTCCCAAAAGCAGGCAACTACCCTCCAGGGCTGCTCGTACAGCTGCAGGACAAAGGTCTAAACTTACGATGCAGAACTGTCTTCATTAGAATATATGGCAGAAAAATGCAGTAATGCCAGATCTTGTAATGATGGTACTTCAGTGGATAAGAACGTGATCCTGGTTAGAGAGCTCTACAAGCAAGAGAAAAATACTTTGCTTCAAACCAAAACACTTATGAAGAGATTTTCTAGAGCTAAAGTAATGTCCCTTTTTTTTTAGCTATTTTGAATATCCATGAAAAAGCTGATCAGGAAACACTGACCTCTTGTATTTGTAGTTCAGAACTAACAGGGCACAGAGAGAGTGAATGGGTAAGGGTAAAGGGTTTGTTCCCAATACCATGTACTGATCAGGGCTGGGTATCAGAGGAAAATCACCCTCTGGCCAGTGGTGAGGCTTCAAGGGAGCAGTCAGTTCTGTGCTGGTATCTCAGCGAGCAGAGGGGAAAGAACCTCGCATACCCCTCAGGCATCCAGAGCCAAGTGAAAGCTGCAAAAGGCAGAGGAACACCAGGGTTTTATCTTGGGAAAAGAGGAGGAGTGAGATGGATTAAAGGGCAATATTGCTGTAAAGGATTGGCAGAGCCTTTGTAGGCAAGAAGAAAAAAGGAATCTCATTTATAGTTCCATAAAGTGCCTCATGCATGTGACAATATTGCAGAGACGAGGGATGCAAGGAAGTGTCAGGAGTGTGGTCCTCCCACGGCTAAGCACAGGGCCTCAGAAAAAAGCCAGCATTGCTGCGGATGAACAAGCAGAGTTCAGGCAGTTCAGTAGCTCTTTCTGAGAGCTGAATGCTTTATTTCTTGGGTTTCTTTTGAAATCCCAGCTAGCTGTGTAATACTATGGTGAGAGCAAAAAACAAATACATATAAATTGCTCTGTGGTGTTTCAGGTGAGTGAAATGCTTGGAATGCAACCACCCATCATTATTATTATTGTGCTTTGTCTGCCAGTAAAGGTAAGTAAGAAATTGTCCTTGTCAAGTTTTCTTCAAAACTGACCCTTACTTCAGGCCTTAAGCAAACAGCCTTCTCTGGGAAAAGCTGCACGTGGTACTGTCGTTATCAGACAGGCACTTTTTCCTGAACTGTACACAAGACAATGTTTGAACAAAGTCTAAATGTTTTTCAACTTCTCTTCATAGTCCAAAATAAGACTACATCTATAGTTTAAGGTAACCTACATACCCATTACGACATCCTATTAACTGGTCCTGAAATCAATTCATATGGTCTCAAATACAAAGTAAAATACTTTTTCATTATTAGAGAGAATTATTTTGTTTACAGGTTTTGAGGACACTATTTCATCTGCTTTAGACACAGGACTCCACAGTTGACGTCTTTGGCAGGATTTAAACATTTCAGCAGCTGCTGAAAATGAATTTTATCAGAGATACAATAACAAAAGTAACTTGCACATTAAAATATGAAAAAAGGAAAAGTAAGATTGTGTTGAGTTTAGAAGACTTCCTTATCAGGAGTCAAGCACTGCAGGCTGCTGGTAGCAACCACTTGAACTAGCACTCATCAATATTTCTAACTTACTAAGAAGCATCTAGTTAATCATTAGTTTCTTTACACCTTCTGGCAACCTTGCAAAGATTGCTATGAGTTAATATAAATCCCATAAAGTTCAAAAATGTCCTAAGACTACTGGAACTTTGTGGGAAACACTAATAACCAACGTAGGGGTTACAATACAGAACGTTTGTTGAAGGTACCCTGGTATCTGCGTGTGACTGACAGGGTGATGAATGATGATTGCCAGGCTGGCTTTGAACAAGCGTTCTTCCTCCAGCAAAGTCAAACAGACCTTGCAGAGGAAGTTACGGAATTTGCTTTCTGTTAAGGCACCTCAGAGATTAAAATCCATATGCCAAAACTTGAAAACTTGGAATCTGGCTTCAGGAGTGGATGATTCTTCTCAAAAGAATCTCCCTGGAGCTCTCATGTCGCTGCTATAGACTGGTTAAAAACTCTGGTACCCCTGTGCTCACCGGCAGAGACATCGCCAGCAGAGCCCCGCACAGTATTCAGAGGGGAGATGCTGCCCTATCCTGCCTGCCAGGCAAAGGCAAAATACCTGCCCAGGATTGGCATAAACAGTATTTGACTGTGTGTGCTCAGCAGATTCTTTGCTGAGAGCTTCAAAGCAGGCAAAAAGAGCAGTAAATGTTGTCCTCGTATGTGTGGATTTGAAAGCCTCAGTTTAACTTCACCATTTATGTTTAAAGGCTTAATATTCACACGATCCTTCTTAACACAGACAATATATATCATAGCATTCATTCACAAATGCAAGCAGACTGTCATATAAACTGGAAAAAATACGGATAGAACAGGGTAAAATATGCAGGAAGCTATCCTATCCCCCTATGGCCTGGAATTTGCTCAGGGTATTATACATGTGATTAGCAACTGTCTGTCAACTAAAGGAAAAAAACTTGGGAAATTTAAGGAGCATATGGCTTTTACTGAAGATGCAGTAGTCAAATAATAATGAAATATAAAAAGCAGCATTGTAAATTTCAGCCTGAAAGATGAAGTCCTTGAAGACAGGGAAAATAAGTGGTAAGATTCTCCTATCTTTTGTTTGTTGGCATGTTTGCTAAGACCTGCCTCATAGTGGGTTAACATTTCAAATGTGAAGCCAAGTCTATCAATTGTATTGTTGTGGTCTGATTGTCAGGACCAAAATGAGACACATTTATCTTTAAAATACCTCTAAGAGTGTTAAACATATGTGTGTATACAAAAGTATAGAAGAGTTTGATGAGGCAATAGTATTGATTATGAATGGACATGGGCTAATACACATAAAGATTGGTGTGCAATACGTATGTGCAGAGGGAAGAGCCAAGCACTGCCACAACCATTCTTTCTGCAGCCCCAGAGCTGATATTTCCTAATATAACTGCAATCTCCACGTTCACTTTTAAAATAGGACTCAATGTGGAATATACAGTAGTGGATACAAATAAATACCTACACATACACATGCTGTACGTATATACAAGGCTTGACTCAAAACACTTTGGAATCAGTAAACCTGTTTTAGTGGGGTCACAGCAAATAAATGTGATGTTCTTAATATAAATTTGCAACTTTAAATTTTAATGCATTTTAAAAACCTAGTAAACATTTTAATTTAGCATCACTAATAGGAGATATTTTACACCTTCACATTAAAGTTTCATAAACCAGACATTCATCATAAGCATGTATAATTTTGTCTCTCTGGCCATAGGATTTTCTGGATTTATGTGCAGGATAAACTCTGATAGTCTATTCACACCCTGCATTCTTAAGATGCCACTCAGAATATCTTGTAGCAGATTCACAGTTATTGGTGTTTCTTTAGGCTTCACTCTACAGTTTATTTCAAATTACAATGCAGCTTCTTAGGAGAAGGAAAATTACATTTAATCTCTTCATATAATGACAAATTGTATGAATCGGTTTACCTGCACTTGTTCCATTAAAGAAATACAACAGTTTAGTTCCAAAAGGTCAGTAAATTCTGAAACACTCTTGATTCCCTGTTTTTGTCTGTAGCTGAGGAAGAGCAGAGACCACTCTATTCTCAGCAGCGAAGTGGTTCTGTCTACTTAGCTAATTTCCTCACACACTCTGCAGTTCACTGGTGACATATGTCCAATGCTTCCCCAGGTTTAGAAGAAAAGGAACTCACATTTTGCCAAAGAGCCAAGACCACAGAAGAGATGAAATATAAGATAAAGTAGTAACACTGCAGTGGAGTGAACCCAAATGGGACCTTGATTTTTTTAAAGTGACATATTACAGACATAAACCTGAGTTGGAGAGATCAAATCTGTATCAGCAGCAAGAGCTAAGCTCTCCAAAATTCAGCAGGGTTCAGATCTCCTTGCTGGGCTTACTCTCATCCTTCTGTGAGACGAAAATGTAATAGGAAACTCTAGCAAGAACATGTATTTTCAGCTCCATGATTTGATTAATATTGGTAGAGCACTTTCAAGATTACTCATATTGCATAGCATGCATTTCTCTTGAAGAGGATTCAATCCACTTCTATACTGACTTCTATCACATTCAGGAATGCACAAATACTATGCTTTATGTACATTCCATCATTCTGTGCATATCCTTTGTACATATATCTGTAATAGCAACTCAATGTCCCTCAGACAGTTTCCTGGCAAAAAAACCAACTGCCAGTAGAACCGAAAGTAAGTTTGAGTGAAAAATTATTTTACCCTCCAGAAAAGCATGGACGTGTTCAAACACTTCCTATCAGGCATGGTCATCAGGAGTGTATTATTGTTGCAGATCAAGAGCATGGAGATTGTTCCATTATTTTATCAATTTATGTAATTTTCCATACCTGAGAATGTTACCGCACTCTAATTTACCAGTACAAATACAGCATCTGTTTCTACAGTCAACTTACAGTGAGGGCCCAGTCATACCTGCTCATATAAATACACAGCTGTAGTACTAAACCATGGAAAAGAACATAAATACCTCAGAAGGAAAAATAGATTAGCACTTAATTTCACAGTGTTGGGCTCAATAGACCAAGGTCGTCAGAGAAGCACAGATATAGATAAGTTACGCCCATTTTTGTCCTATAAAATTTTAAGCATTTTATTTTCATTATTACTTGCTTTCTGAAGACAACTCCAGACACCCAGGTTTACTAGTGTGATTTCATTAGTAGAATTTCATTCACTGGTAGCATTTCAACTGATAGCTCCGAGAACAGAAAGAGAACAGAAGTACTCTTGCTGGGAAGGAAGTGTCTGAGGGCGGAAGAGGATGAAGTATCTGCTGTTTTTTCCTCTGGATGCCACTGCAAAGTTTTAGCCATGGGCTGCCACAGAGGACCCTAAGATAGCTTTCACAAGAACAGTTCAATGCATTTCACTCAGTTGTCACTTTTTTCAAAAACCACTGTTGTGCAATGGCAGTGGTGTGGAATAGAAGTTGAATTTCACCGTAGAGATAGCTGCATTTCAGTGGTGGGTGAAGTGATCCCAGCAGACTTTGTAAAGCACTTTGGGATTCTTACAGATGAAAGGTGCTATATAAATGTCAGGTAGTGTTATACACCACTTAGGAAAAATGTTCCCATTTATTCCTCTGGATTTACTGTTGAGCATTTAGAGATAATCGTCACTGCTGATTATAACAGTAAGAATAGTATCTTGAGCGCTGCAGACTGTGCAGATCGTTCTGTATTCTGCTTGTCTGTAGCAGGAGGTCGCATACTGATAAGAAGGAGGAATTTTTTGACAACGTGATTATAGAGAACAAGCTCTTTTTCATATTATATGGTCAAAGTGCAACTGTCAGAGTTATTTACATGGCTGCATCATTTACAGCCCAGGATTATTGAAAAGACTCAGCTGAAAGGTAAGCTGCTTTCATGACGATATTCAAAACAGCATAGTACAACAGCTCCCTGCAGCAGGGCCATTTATTTTACTGTATTACCTCTCTACACTTGTCTAAGTTCTACTCACTCATTTTATTAACAGATTTTATTTAAATGCATGATGGATGTTTCTAACAATGCTTACCCAAGCACTGATTAGAATTTGTTAGAGGGATTCCAGTGTTTATCCTAACATGAGCACCTTTGGATTTTGGTATTTTGTTTGGGGTTGGGAGGGGAGCACTTCTTTTTAGCATAACAGAGTTCCAAATGTAGTTCAGTATTGATTTTAACAGGAGTCTAAAAGGCAGACAGCTTTTGCCAGGTAGATGAGTAATTTCAGCAGTGCACTAACAGATCAAATGGTCTTTATAGTACTGGAAAACAATCCTGCCCCAGCAATTCTCTCAACTGAGTAACACCTGAATATAAAGACACATTTCCCCTTCCTCTTTTGCTTCCCAAGTCTCTCCTCTCAGATTTCTGTCTTCCAGTTGGGGTATCTCATTAACCTGCAGGCTCTATCCCTGCCTCATTATCTTCTCCTGAACATCTGAGGGAGGCAGAAGCCAGGCTGTATTAACCCACTGATTGCTGCTGATGCCCCTGAGCCCTTTTGGAAGCAGCTTTGGCTGAATAAAAGCTGCTGGAGGATGTGGTCCAGGACTGAATACTGGATAAGTATAGGAGTAATCTACAGTGGGGATTCCTTCTGTTAAAGCCTTGGCAAAACCTTTGTGTGGAAGGGAGCTGGGTCTATCTCTAAGGAAGGCATGCAAGCTTCCCTACTATTTCCAATGTCTTTTAGTACAGAAGCTGTAAAAGTATTAAAATGTACAGAACTACCTCCTCTCCTTCCTGCTAGCCAGCAAGCTAATCCAGAAAAATTACCCCCTGGATAAAGGCTAAATGCTAAGGAAAACTTAAATGTTGGTGAGATTCCTTTTATAGTCCCATACCCCTTTCAAAATTGCCACAGGAGCTCAGTGCCGTGGGCACTGTACCCAACACCTGCAGGATTGTAGTTATGGCTATATGTATCTTATGCAAATTCCCAGAAATTCCCAGTCTTCCTAGACTATTGACATTTACACCTACCTTCAGAGCACTGTTCAGAATTATCATAAAAGATCAGAGTGCAGCTTGGAGGCCAGTGTGATTGTAATTTGACCGTGCTGGTATATTTACTCTAGCTAATAGAGTTTATTTCTTATTTTTCCTTTTTGCTGCTTTTACCTTGTTCTGTCCCTGTTGAAGTTTAACCACTGGCTATCATGGGAGGAAGAAAAAACTCAAAATTCTGGAAAAAGTGTGACAGATTTTTCCTACACACAAAGGAAAAACCGAACAGCCAAACAGCAGGAACAGAGAAGAGAAGCTATAGATTTATGTGTTGTAAAAAAGTGGAGTATCACAGGATGCTACATGTTCCATGGGCTAAGCAAAACATTAACATCAATTATATCTGCTTAAAGGACTTATATAAGAGAAGGCATTTTTAAATGAAACATCTAGAATGAAACCTGTGAAGTACTTAGGCAGTTAGTCAGACATGTGACTTAAGATACGAGAAAAGACATTTCTAAATCTAATCCAAAAAAACCATACAAAACTTAAGCTTTACTCCAACAGTATCATAAATTCTCCTCATACACAGGGTTAGGACAGGAGAAACCAAAAGCCTGGAATGGCTTTCAAATATCAACTCTTTTCAAGTGAAGTAACATTCTTAAGTATTTAGCTGAATAAACACAACTACACAGAGTAGGACACATGCTTGTCCTATGATAGGTGGTAGATCCATCTAACACTGCCCAGAGATTTCTTTATGGAAACCACCAAAAAACCTCTGTAATTTAATCACTAGCCACTGCAACTGGCTGCCTGCCTGTTAATTGCTTGGACAATACCCAAATTGTCAGACCAAAAGACCACCCAGTGATTCACTGGGCTGTCACTTCATATAACCAAAGCAACAAATATAAGAAAGAGTGCCTGAATGAGTCTTTGCTTGTGATGTCTTCTCTGATATTTTCTCAGTATCCAATCCACTAAAATTGTTCATCACCTTCTTTAAAAGCTTGAAATGTTATTGCTGCAAATCCCAAGTTCCTAAGGAAAAATTATACTTTAAAGTGATTCTGCAAAAATATCTCTAAGGAAAGCCTGTTCGGTAGTTCTAAGAGTTTCTATATGGTATTTCTCAGGTGATTTTGCTGCTTAAGCCTAGTAAGTTTGGGCAGGGATAATGAAAAACTACCAATATTTTTATTATGGCATTTTTGTTTCGTACTTAACTTATAAAATGCCATGACACCCCTTTATATACCCTTACAGAACTTCTCCAATGTATTACACATAGAGAACACTAACACAGTTATTTTAAGTTCCTAGGAGCTTTTAAAACATAATTTCATTATAGGTCATGAATAATCAGCACTAATATGAATTCTAAATGTATGCTTGGTTGCAATGCATAGAACTCTCCCGTAACTATATTGAGTATATTACCAGTGAGGTAGAGGGAAGGTGAAAAGGTATTTTTTATTACTTAAGCAGTGGCATAATTTTGAAAATATAGAAAAAAAGAAGTGGATTTAGGAGACCTTGTAACAGCTTTTTGACAAATATCTGCTCACTGGAATGAAATCTAAGATTGATTTAATGGATTCTATAAAGTGAGAAGTAAAACCCATCAAATCTCCAAAACATATTCTAAAAGCAGCAAAAATATATTTGCTCTCAGCATGCATTAGTCTGGAAGACATTAAAGAAGGGAAGTGCTTTTCCCATTACCAATGTCCAATGCATTGTACTCAACAAGTATAGGAGAGACAAAAGCTGGCTATCCCAGTGCTTTGATGCAACACATGTCCAGTTGCTGCTCTTTTCTCATCACTCATCTACTTTTACTGTTGTCACACATTTTATCAGGCAAGAATTCCTGCTTTCCCTTTGTAAGTCCTTTGCCTGAAGCAGTAGCTAAGGAGTGCTGTCACTCCAGGACACGTATCATGACATCTGCAACACGTTTTTGGTCACAGCCCCATTAGACATCAGAAGACTGTTTGGGCAGAGCCCCTGCTCTGAGTGCAGCATGAAGCTGTGACAGACCCTCCCGCTGGAATCCTGGCCTCTGCAGCCTGCCTGACAAACAGCTGGATGATACCCTGTGCCAAGGGGTTCTATCTCACACCACACAGCAAGGGCATCAGAGCGATATCAGTTCCTGTTTCTCTCCCAGCTTCTGCAGAGGGTTAGAACAGACCTGCCCAGATCTGCAGCTGTAGCAGCTGCATGAGGATGGCTCAGTGCCACAGTCTGCCCACTTTCCCAGTTACCTTAGCTGATTCCATAGTCAGTGTCGATTAAACCTCCACCCAATGCATCCTCAGAGAGGATCCTACGGAATCCTACTGGTTTAGAAGTGTTGAGGGAGCTAGTGCTCGTCTACTTTGTAGGACAGCTCACTAAAACACTGTTTGCCCTCAGCATTTCAACAGTATTTTCTAGTTCAAGGCACTACTGTCATTACGCTTTCTTGTGCTAGTTTTTCCCTCTGTGCACAGTTTCACGTGTAACACCTGCTTTTACCTGAGGGCCTGGAGATGATCCCACAAAGTCTCCCTGAGGTTTCGTAACGCTGAAGAGACTAAGGCTGCTAGACAACTTTGATTCTGGGTCTCAGTTTTGTTGCTTCTCTTTCAAAATCTCTCTCTACTTCTTAGCCAAATTAAATGTCAGTGCAGACAGTTCTACACTATGCAAAGATAAAGACATTTGGATCTTCAGAATGTTTTCTTCCAAGATAATTCATGCTACTTTCTATAAAGCACTGCGATTAGTAAAACCTGTAGCACAAAATCCTACACTGTGTAGGGATCCCACTACCTTTCTCTGTCCTTCCTCTTTGTATCTTTGACATGGACATCCACAGTCAAGAGCTTTCCTGCCCAGGCTGCTGCTCATTCTGCAAAGAAATACAATTTTGAACTTTCAAAAACATGCTGTGTGTCTTGCAACCTAGTGCATAGGAAGAATTCTAGAAATTTAATTTATAGGAAAAAAAAAGTCAAAATGTAGAAAAAAATAATAGTGGCAACTATATTAATGCAGGAGATATAACTTACTGTCTTTTAAAACACTGATATTATGAAGTTAAAAGCTTCTTTAGGCACATGTTACTAAACTGATATCCATCTTTAAAGTAATCAGGCTTTCAGTTCAGTCTCAGCAATAATATTCTCAAACATTTTTTTTGAACAAACTCAAGAAAAAGCTAGAGAGCATTTCAAGGCTTGAGTGCTGCTGCCATCTACATGGCAGGAAGACTATAAACCAAAACAAACAACAAAAATCTGTATGTTACTTTTACTGTGCAGAGCTGTAAGTCTGCAGGTAAGTGTGATGATAGAATATACAGTTCTGAAACTGAAGAGAATCTTTCATTACCCTGAGTTTCTGTGTGGAAAATTCATGGTGATTTAGGGTATGATTTCTCCACGTTTTTATTATCAAAAAGATCACATATTATTTAGATAAAATCTGAGAAGGAAATTATCATTATTTTACTAGTGTTGGATATTGTTAATAATTTTCTGATGAGTATTATTCTTTCAAATGCCCCCCACCCAAAAAAAAAAGAAAGAAAATCTGCCATTTAATGTAAGACTGGAGGGATTAATGTACTTAATGAAACAACATATACTACTTACATATACTACTTGCTCCAGTGGTGCTATTTTTCACAACCGTCTTATTGAGAGTATTGCAGAGGAAGAAAATCAGTTTTTATTGCTGTATTTGCATGACACAACGTAAATTCAGGCTGCACAACTCTATATTCTGAAGTTAAACCTTCTTGAAACACATGAAAGAAAAGGATAAATGTAATTAAATTTGTATTGCTAAGAAATTTTTTCAAATGCACAATCTGCTCTAAAAAACTCCGCAGATGTTTGCTAACTTTCATAATTTTCAACACTGTTTAGCAGCTCACACTGCTTCACCTTCACAGCTCTGCTTGTACTCACCCATCACAGCCACATCCATCGGAAGATGGGGAAGGTGTTCCTGCTGTGACGTGCCTCTGTCCCACAGCACAGCCCTCAGACACACCTTAGACTTTCCAGCAGGTATCATTTGAGAAACAAACTTCCCATGGACCCCAGTAAGACAATCTTGGGTTATTGTGTGAATTTTATGAAGCATCCAAGTTCAGAACTACTTCTCCAAAAGTAAGATCGACGAATTTTCACTTTGGGGATCTATGAATTCAAATGACAGCCCAACTCAAATGCTAACAGTACTGCTAAGATGCTTGTCAAGAAGTTCAGACTACATATTTCATGAGGAAGGAAAAGGGGGAAGACCAGTCCTTGAAATTCCTCTGCATCCTTTTCTCATACAAGAAGAATGCCCTGCAAAATCCAGCAGCAATATCCATTATAAGAAGCAGGACTTTGTCGTCACAGATCTCCCACGATGGACGTGGGTGCAATGCTATTCAGCATTGGCACGACGACTCTGGGATTTGTGCTGGAGCTCACTATCCTGGTCTGCCTTCAGAGAACTTGCTCTTTCAAAAGGAGTAAAACCCTGGGTAGAGGTAATGCTGCTTACTGAACCTGGCCCTTCTTTTCTGAATTTTCAACACTTCAGCTCAGTCAGACGTGCAAAAATCGTTTCCCTTGCTAAGCTGCTGCTGTTTGGTGCTTGTAGCCCCGTTGCATAGTGGTTTTGTGAAAATGTCTCTTCATTTCAAACACTGAATCTCATATACATATATTTCAAGTCCCATGCCAACTTGCTTTCAGAACATCTTTCATTGGATTGGGGAAAGGCATTACTCCACAAAATACAACCCCAAAATGGAAGCAGTTTATTACAATGATCAAATTTAAAACATGTAAATGGCACAAGAGATTTCAAAATACAATGTTTGGATTTGGAGACATAAATGAACAGTTCAAACTTTAGGGAGGTTTCCAGACAGAAATCTAAGTCAGTGACCATTCAGCATGATCATTCAGACCAAGTATGAATTATCAGGAAAACTCAAAATCCCTCAAATAGAAGAGATGCCAAAGAGTTTTGATTTGGTCTTATAATAAAGCAGTAAGTGCCTTTTAATTATTTTTTTAAAATAATATAATGAATTATGCATGTAATGTAAAAAATGCTTATTAGATTTGAAAGCCAAAAGTCTACATTTAAGACCCCTGCATACAGCACCCTAAACTTCCAGTTTCAGGCTCCCTTTTGTGTGAACTGTCCCACATTTCCGCTCTGGATTGCTTGTTCCTCCTCTGATCTTTGCCCTGAGGCTGGGGCTTGCCTTGGCACGGCTTGGCACACGACCAGTAGTGCAAACATCAGTGAGGAGACAGAAGCCTGAGGCTGGAGTGGGGAGAAATCCCCCCGACTTTGAAACCACACCTTGAGCCATACAGGTCATTGGACCTGTGACTTCTGGATGGAAAAAAATCCAAGCCAAACGAAAAAACCATGCTCCTTAAGCAGTTTAGGCATTCATTAATTTTTTACCTCATATTTAAAATTTACACAATTACTCAAAAATATTAGCATACTACTGCTTTTGACAGGATTTCTTCAGAGTAACTCAACAGAAAAATATATTCTTGATTGCCTTGGGACTTTGTTGTCAACTCCATCTCCATAAGCATGAATGCAGTGGTACATCAGACCACACTCGTATAAAATGCTTCTTCAGTTTGGCTTACAAGAAGTACTTACTGCAGGAAGTTCACCTGTATTTCTGTATTCAGCTCTGAAATTGCCACTTTGTTGCAAAAAGATTTTTCTGAGTGAGTTCATCGTGAGCACATATTATAAAGTTGGTTGTTTGAAAGACATCCAGAAGACAAGGGGAATATATTTGCTCTACTGGGAAAAAAATGTACCTAATAAAAAAGTTCCTGCCTTACCTTACTGATCCTGTAATGATAATTAGCACAAGGCACGCATAAGCATGTGCCAAACACCAATCATCACTGCACAAACCATTCCAGAGGGATGGCTGTATTGGCAGGCTGCTGATGTGCACTGCTTTGCAGAATTAAAGACAAGCAATCAAATATCATGTTGCACAAATGTAATTGCTACTGCAGCAGTACTGGGTGTTACAGACAATGCCAGTTCCTTGAGCTATGGGACCTCCTTTACCACGTCCATTTTTGAAATATCTATCTAGCTGGAAGAGTTTTCAAAAGATTTGTGATCCTGGCCCAAGTGAGCAGATGCTAATGCAAAGCAGTGACGCTTGTTCTGAAGGGACTTTTCGATGTCCGTGGAAGAGTCTGCTGCAACAACTGGATGTGGCTGCAAAGGAGGGAGATGGGTCCATCCTCTGTAATTTGCTCTACTGTCTGCAGGGTTCCCGTGGGGCTATTAAGTTCCTGTAGATAAATTTACAACTTTTATTTTTACCTTCTTGATGTTTGCAACTCTCATGCAGCCACAAAAGTTAAGAGGAGGATATATGACAGCTGAAGACATGTTCTGCTCTCAGTTGTGTTGTGCCAGTATAAATACCTCAATATTATTCCATGCATCCAGCACAAGAAATGCAAGAATGAAGCCATAGCACTCAATGTTCAGTCACCGTAATTCAAATACAACCACATATGAACAAAAGATACACTTTAGATAGGAAAATGCCCTCCAAGAACATGGAAAGTTGTTTCTGAAAAACACCAAATGTGTTAAAACCATGGATTTTTCTGCCCAAAGATGCCATTTTTCTGCATGGTATTTAGTCACAGAAAAATAATATTAACTATCTTTATCTTCTCTGGATTGCAGTCAATTTGAATTACATATTCTTCAGTTGAATAAAAACTGGGATACTTCTCACAACGCCCTTCCACCACCCAGTGTGTCTGAAGACCGTACACTGCACTGAGGGACATGGACTTAAGGGTTACAAAAAGAGAGAAGGAAGAAGCTTTCATGTCTGCTTCATTCAAATCATATTGTGGCAACAGAAATAGGTTTTATCACTCCTGCAGTCGTGACATCTCCCCACAAGAAGAAACAGATTCATTACCAGAGAACCTTTCCACACTGAAGAGATCTCCACTCTCCTAGTTAAGGCATCTTATGGCTAACGTGACAATTAGAAGGGATAAATCAGACCAGGATTCCCACCATAAGGTACAGATGCAGAAGGTACATCCTCAAATGTCTTCGCCTTCATTAGCACTCCAACTACTGGCAATACAGAAAATGAGCTTACTGCTCTGAGCAGGCATCATCTGTCAAACCAGCCTAAGTCCCCCAGAATATCAGGTGATAAATGGGTCTAATCAGCTGCACACATCCTACAAATACAATGATATAGTTACAATAAAAAAAAAAGAAAAAAAGGTATAGCTGCTTTTCCCAACGAGCACAAATTGATATTCAATGAAGTATATCATTTCAGAAGAAGACTTCAATGGGCTTCTCCAGTTCCATACTGGTACTGCATTTCTACAGATGATGGTAATGGCAGTATTTAGACAAAAGGAAAATTTACATCCTAGACATGACTAGATTTGTCGTCAATTTCCCATCCTCTCCTGTGTACAGAACATTCTTTGTATTTTAGTTATTTCTAAATATTCCATATTTAATTCAAATTGTGAATTTCTCTTTTCAGTGAAAACAAATATTCTAATTATTTGAAATGTACTTGGTTTTGCTCAGTGTTAAAATGCTATTGGGTAAGAAAAGTCAAAAGCAAGAAGAGAGAAAAATTTAAATTTGATGTATATAAAACAATACTAAAATTGATATAACTGTTTAATGGCAATCAAAATTGTAAAGATTTGGGATCACTACATAAACAAGTGAACGACATCTAAAAATGAAGAGTTGATATTCTCTATATCAAAATTACCCAAATTTAGATGAATACATGTAAATCTATTAGTGATGGAGGTGTGAATTGAGCCAATAAATCAGCCAAAAGAAGCTGATCTTATGGAAGGTATGTCTTCTGAAAATGAATTGTTAAAGGTACCATAACAAATACAAAAAGCCATTTCATGCCCACCACACCACATATGTCCTGTTTCTTGGCTGTCCTTCTACATCTTCTAATTCTTTCGTCTCAGCAGGTTTTTTCTAACACACCTTACAGGAGCACACCTTAGATATCCAGGGATGTGGCTTCATATCATCTGGAAAAGAAATGTATGATTTCTTAATGATTTACAATTTGAGGCTAAATGATCTACAATTTGAGGTAATAGCTGAGACTTTGTTACTAAAAAATATGTTATTTTACAGTCTTTTTATAGAGTAACAAACTCTATAATTTTTGTAACACAATAAAAGCTTTCAGCACCCTCATGTTAGCATTAAAAGGTCCAGAAATCTACCTCCAGAAGACTGTTCACATCATAACTGATATACCACTAGAAGCAATATGGAACCCAAAACAGCTGAAGAGAATGTATGGCATTCCTCAAAACTCTTCTCCTGCAGAGTCTTCTGCTTCTATTTTTTTTTTTTGTTTCTTTTAAAGGATAATGCTCCAGTAGATCAGCAGAAAGGTAATTTATATTTTAAATTAAAAGTATTTTTATGTTTCCTCTGGAAAAAATAATCATTAAATTATATATATTTTCTCTTAGCAGAAATAATCCTACAATGGCTGTAAACAGAAGAAATAAGCCATATTGATAAGACATTATAATCCTGTCAAGGCTTTTTAGAATTCCACAGAAAAGCTTTCAATCACCAATTTTTACCTTTGTGATTTCTTTTAATTTGATGTATGGTAATATTCACAACCTGAATTTTAAATATTACTTGCATTGGAAACACTGCTCAAACAGGTACCACACCTTTCATGAGTACATGAACATTGAGAAAGCAGAAATACTATTTTATCCCCGTCTCATGAATATCTTGTAAATTTATCATATTATCTGATCTGTCTATATGTATCATAGACACAGAGACATACACATTTCCTTGACGATTATTATGCAATCTTCTGAGTTTACAGTTTAATTTGCTATTAAAAAAACAAAACCGAAAGCAAACAAAAAAACCACAAATCAAACCAAAACATGTGAGTCATGATTCTAGTAACCCAGAACAGTGACAAGACATGGCACTACATCTACTGCAGTGAAATTATGATGAATTCACCCATGCCTACATTGGAAGTTCCAGAACTTCTTTCTGGAATGATTCCTGGGCACTGACATTTTATACACAGTCCCTGGGCCATCAGTGCCTGTGACCAGTGGGCTGCCCCTACGTTGCATCCTCTTCCTGCTGCATCCTCACCAGCAACAGCCTCCGACACCCCTTCCCAAGTCAGTCCTTGTTTACCGCCTCCGGCTTTTCATGAGGACGCAAACAAAAATACATGATTTTCTAGGGTGTTTGTACCTGGAAATCTACTGAATATTTACTTTTACATTCTGCCTGTGTTCTGATCAACAGCCATAGAGGTAACACAAAACTGATTTAAAAAACACTCTTCATTGGATGGAACTTGGAGGTGGTAAGTGAATATTTGCTACAGTAACTGTAACTTGCCTGACAACAAGATAATCACACTTTTAGTGCTGTATTTTTAAGCACAGTGTGGCTAATAAGAATCTGCTGTTCTTCATAAATTTTCATTTCTATTTGCTGCAGTTCTGCCTCTCACAGACTGTATTTCAGGGACAGTCAAGAGACCTTTCCCATCTCTGTGCCAAGGTCTAAACAGGAGAAGCAATTAAGCAAGACTGCGAAAACTGCTCGGATTTTCCCTATTACCTGTTATGCACCCACAATTACATTCTGTCCTGAAAAGTGAAAAATTGAAGAGAAAGAAAATTTAATATGTGCAATGGTTTTGGAATGAAGGCATGGGAGAGATCATGAGCTGCAGAAGGGACCAGGCAGAGACTCAGGCAGAGACTGTCTGATACTTAAGGCCATAAGCGCACAGGGTTTTTACCATTTATGTAGTTTCTATCCAAAAGATGGAAAAGAGTATACCTTCCATCTACAGCTTCAAATTCAATGTTCCATTAGCGAGGCTCAGTTTCCCTCTATTACCAAGTGAAGTAATAGTCTATTTCCTACTCTACTGCAATGTGTCTTTTGGGGAAAATAAGAGGGAAGAGGCATCTGTGTCTACATTGTTTCTTGTGACTTCAGCTCAAATCTATTCCTTTTTCCCACAGGAGCTGCACTTGCAGAACCCTCCTCAGGGGGACTGCCCCACATATGAAAGCTGAGACACCTCAGGTTGTGTTTAGTCCTGCTACAATCCTCTTAGATCTTGACCAACAAAATTCAGAGTATTTTCAATCCCCTTAGGAACCATCTCAAGCAACTCCCTTTGGCCAAGATGATCTGCATCTGGGGGTATAAATTTTCCACCATTGTTTGTACAAGAAAACTCAGGTGAACAGCTCAGACCTAGAAGTCTAACTAATACATCCATGGACACTCACTTTCAGCCTCTTTCTCAGTTTCCTTAAATGTGGAAAATTTGTCTGGTAAAATGGAAAACTGCTGGGAATATTTATTGAAAGAAAGAAGCACTTTAAGCAACAGTGAATTCTTTATGGGGGGTTGATACAATTAAAAGTCAAGTTCTACAGAAAACTGTTGCAATTCTTATCTGATTATCACGTTCAAGGCCAGAGCAGAGACAAGTTTGAAAAGCCAAGGCTTTGCATGTCAAACAGGAGTAGTCCTCAGCATGTGGGGAAAAATGGCAGTGATAAACCTACTATTAGGCATCTGGGAGAGAAGCCCAGCATCTCCTCCGTGTGGGGCCTAAAATAGACATGAGCCACTATCACAGATAATGGCGGCCCGAAGCCACATGAAGGGAGCAACTAAAATCCATTTCACTTAAGACAAGAAACTGCAGTCTGATATTTACCCGTGTCTATCATATGTGAAAAGTGTTTATTGTGAATTATCCAAGAGAAAAGTGCAGGTTGAGGGGTTTCATTACCTATCTAAGAGTAGTTCAGATCACACACTGAACAGAAGAAATCACAGGTAAATCTTGGATTGGTGTCTTGGGTAGCCAAATGGATTCCTGCTATTCATCTGAGTATATGACTCCTGCAATTGCTGGAGGCCCACACCCAGAGCACTGAGAAGATGTGCAGACATCAAAAATGTGAAAGTAAAACAGAGTAAGCTTTACGTGATTTTTAAAAACAAAGATCACTTTGAAAATAAAGCTCATTCTAATGTCAAGGACAGAGACTGCACCTTGTTGCAGTGAAAACCACAACACACAGATAGATGTGTCAATGGCTGCTCTACAGCCTTCCTGAATCTGGCAGAAGTTGTAATAAAGAACCCTTTCTAGGAATACTTGGAATTCCTTCCAGGTATATTGTCATATTTTCACCTTTTCCTCATCAGAAGAGCTAATAAAATAAATATATTTCTTAACATCACTTTTGCACCTATGACAACATCTTGTAAGTGAAGCACAAGAGACTAATTATAGATTCATTAATAAAAACTTATAAATTAAGTTTGTAATTTTGCCCGGACTTTGAATATGTGTGAGAGAGATTCTAAAGTCACAGGTTTCACCAAACCAAATGCTGACCTCCCAGGCATTCTCAGGTTCCATGATTCAAAGTTAAAGCACCTGAGAAAATCATAGCCAACAGAATGTCATATTATTGTTTCAATGTTTGCTACTGAAAGTAAATGGTAAGCTTTAAGTAAATGTATTGTGTTACCAAATCTTTCCTTTCAAACAAGCACTTCTGTCAGAAGTGTCTTAATTTCTTATCACAGAATTTCATCCCCACAAGGAGCAATAAATAATTCATGTTCCTAGCTCTTTGTTGTGTGTCCCTGAACTGCACAGAGCTGGAAGGCTGACAGCTGTGTCAGGACAAGCACCAAAGATCTGACATGACAAGTGACTAACAAGTTTCTTTCAGTCTATAGTGAAAGAAGACAATGGCATAAAGTGCAAAAACGAAATCCTGAAACAAAATGAAACTGTTTCTTTCTCTTTACCTAAGTGTTTGCTATGAGCTTATTTCCGACCCAGAACCTCTGGTCATTTTATAGTACTGCCCAACCCCCTTTACTCCTCACATTCGCCTGGCCATTTACGCCTGTCCACAGATCAATATGAGCAATTCTTGGAGAAATACGATGTCTCCATGACAACCAAGCCACAAATTCTCAGTGGAAAGCAGTGAGACCAGTAGTGAAATCTCCTGAGGTTTTCAGACCTATAAGACAAGATGTCTTAAAATGCAGGAATGGACAGAAACAAAAGCCAGAGTAATTCATTGTTTATTACTAGTTTAATGATGTCAGACGGACCGACTGGAACTCAGTTTTTAAGTTTGGATGCTTTATCAACATGTATTTTTGCCAGTCAATATTCACCTCCTGACAGGCTTTTATTCTTTCCATTACTTCATACAGATATGCAGAGAGCAGAACTGGGTATATAAGGTCCCATCCAAACAGGTACACTTTGCCAGAGAGAATTAATTTAAGGTTAAAATTAGTGTTATCTTTATGGTACGTTAATTCTCCCCTGAACACTTTAGTGCCACCTTTCTTTAATCCTTTCTCACTTCAAAACTGATCAAATCTTGGACAATCCATATTTTGGCTCATAATTGTTGCTGAAGGGACTACAGACAGTTTCTGAAGGAGATACTAAACACCACATATGGTCAAACTTGGCTCCTTTCTGAGTAGATTATCTATTTCTTTCTAAATCTCATGCTGGTTTCTGCTGGCCAACATTGAGTCCAAGTCTATGTGGCTTTAAAATGAATAGAGATTTACAATTCATTGGTTTCAATTATTGTAACACATACTGGTGTTCACTTCCCTGGAAAAAAAGAAAAGGGAATGTAGTTCAAATCAGGTATATGACAGTAGTTGAACTCCCAAGGAATCTTGGAAGAGTGGAGTGTGCTGAAATATAATCCCCCAGACATGGGTCCTATCCGGGTTCTGAGATGACTTAGGGGACCTGACATGGATTTCAGACTGCACCCTTTGACTGAAAATTAAATCTCAGCCGTGTTCCTTGGGGAAGGATCAGGGGACTGTTGGCAGCTGCCCCCTGTCAGCACAGGCTGCAAGATTTGGAAATCTCTTAACTAAGCTGACAGGCCGCAGAGACGATGAATCAAAAATATGATACACGGATCAGCACACAAAGATGCAGGAGGGTACAGAGAAACCAGATAAAGCAGGGAAGGAAAATACCAAGTGGAGAAAGATGTTTAACTCTTTCACTAATGAGGACTATGTGCAGGTTATGTGTGTAGTGCATACGGGTCAAGCTCCCAGTTTGCTTAAAAAATCTTAGTATTTAGTCGCACAGAATGTTTTTAATCAGCTGTGACTCGATACAATTTATATTTAATTGGTTCCTTTTGGGATTCATTTAATAAATTTCGTAGATGTTCCATAACGAGAAAGATAATGAAACTACATGAAGATAAATCTTTCGGTTACCAAAAAGGATGCACTTTATGGATGTTCCTGTATTTAGCTGAATCAATGTTAAGAGTCATTAAAATGAAATAATGATTGTGAGCTGATTTAAAGGAAAGAATCAAGCTATTTAATGCCACCAATTTGCTTTCCTCCAGAGATACAGTGTTTGTGAGTGTCCACTGCTGCATTCAGCTGCAGTGTATACAGTACTTCTAATTTTTCATAATCTCACGCTACCTTCAAAGGGTCAGACATTGTACATATTTTAAGTAAGCAGTGTAGTCCAAAAGTAATTATAATGAACTAGTAGTGTCAGCTTTCTTTTTGGTCAAAAAGACTTTATCCTTTCTAAGACCTGAATTCCTGATGAAAGAGGAAAGGATAACAGCTCCACACTGTGACCCCTGGAGGTGACCATTAATTTGACATTGCAGCTGCTAAAAAGGAAACAGCATTACAATGTGATTTTTTTACAGACCCAAAAGCTGTGTCAGATTTATCACTTGATACTTGGTGGCTGTCTTTAAAAGCCCCTCACCTGGACTCTCAGACTCTTCCAAGACACATCTGTCAGGCGTATCCTCCACATCTTGGAAGTTTGCCGAGTTGGAGCTCTTGTCATGCTTCAGCACACTGACTGGAGCAACAAAGAATAAAAACACAGAGAGGGAGAAATGTATTGTATGCAGAAACCAACACTTCCTGATTTTCTGCAGAGCTTTCAATGCTGAAGACGTAATTCGTAAACACAAATAATAGATTGAAAGAAACCCAGAAACTCCAACTACTTAAATGCAACCACAGGATAGCTGAAAAATCCATAGACAAGAATTTATTCAGGGTGAACTTTGAGGCATCATCTTAAATGAGGTCCCTTTGAAGTAGAAAACCAGCTTTTTCTTACAGAATCCTAAAATAATTTAGAAGTCATAAAAAAATGCTTGTCTGTTTCACCAAAGAAGGCAGTAAACAACATAAAAGATAAATTAGATGGTTTTGTAATTACTGGAGTCATTCAGGAGGCAGAGAAATGGTGTTTGTTTTAAGATGAAAATATGTTGTACACAACAAGCTGGAATGTGTAAGAAAATTAGCAGTAATTCCAAAGTGCAGTGAAACCCAGACTGAGTTGCAGTTTAAAGATTACCAAATTTGGTTACATGTTTTACTTAATTGCTAAAAACATTTTCATTTCAGAGCATACAAATATTTTCAGGGAAACAATTACTTGTCTATAGATGACTTTTTAATTCACTTAGCTTTTGAACAAATCCCACGTAACTTTTCCTGAGCAGAAGAGAGGTATTTCCCTTGTCAAAGTCCATTTCCCTCTCTTCTGCTTCATGTCTCCACATGGAGCCACAAATACAGCTTGAAGATGAAGTACAATTATCAAGCAGTGTATTTTGGAATAGAGCAGTAAAGACTAGATCTCGATTCTTCTTTCCTGTTAAAACTCTTAGCTGATCCTATTTCCTAGAAAAACAGCAGTGGCTAGAAAACGCTTCCTTTTTTTTTGTAGTATCTAGAAAACCAAGCAAAGTTCCAAACTTCCAGGGGGATGAGGATACCAATGGCTATGCACAATCTCAGTGTTCTGTCTTCTTTTCAAAAGAGGAAATTCATTCCCTTATAAATTTTGATGGATTTTTTTTTTTTAGACCAAATGAGTATCTGCTGAAGGATTATGTAATTCAAACAACTATTTAAATTTTCCAAGATTATGAGTGAATCAACAAGGCCTCAGGGCAGTATGCAGACATGAGGAGCTCAAAAGACACATATTCCACTTCAGTGCTCTGTGCTTTCCAAGGGTTTGCAGCTATTGATCCCCAGGTCACCAAAAGGTTCCATCATTTTTGACTCCTGCAACTACACAGAGTCTGTCTGAAGCAATCAGGGTTTCAAGACTATTGTGGAATTAGAACCTTGAAAATGTAATAATAAAACATAATAAATAATAAAATCTATGATAGTGACACCATGCATTTCACCAGAATAAACAAAAACCCAGTAAATTTTGCTTTAAAAGATTTGCCTTGATAATCTGCATGGGCTGAGTTGACACTGAAGAACAATTACAATAACAAATAACAAATGTTCTTGTTCACACATAAAAAAGCTATGATACGTAAAGGAAGAAATGTCTTTAAAGATATCTGTGCTTTTCTCTGATTTTTACAACATTTAAATAATTTTCAAATAGAGTAATTGAAGATTCCCCCTTCAAAACAGAAAAATTGGAATATACAAGTATTTGTATTATATATAAAAATAAAATAATTTTGTGCCAAATTTTTAGAACATTTTTTTCTAAAACAGTTCTTCCTACAGTGGAGTCAGCTCCACTGTGCTGGGTGATACACTGAGTCTTTACAGCGGCATGAATCTAAAAGTCAGAACTACTCTGAAGCAGAACAATAGGAAAATTTCCAACAGAATATCCTGTGAGGAAATAGAGAAAACAAAAGCTATGCCTTTGGAGAGAAAGCAAAAAATCACAAGACCTGTCTGTTTTGGTCTCATAGCAGTGACCAAAAATTCAGAATCAGCCTTTCAAAACAAACTGTGTATTTTCAACCAGTAAAGAACTCTCATAGTGAACCAAGGAGGGAAGACACTTCCACAGCACCAGCATCAGTCCCAGGTAGGAGCTGGCAGAGACTTCCCTCACTGGAACTCTGTGCTGCAGCTGCCTTGCGTGGGACCAGGACAAACCTGCTCAAGTGCTCTGCTCCTTCCCAGGCCACGTCAGCACAAGTTGGATAATTTCAACTGACCCACTGGATTTTACAGCACAGCACTGAGCAGTGTTCTCAGTGGAGGTACCAGATTCCACTGGAAAGTAACTCAGAGCATAACAAATAAAACACAGCTAGAAGCAGGTCCATACACAGATAAGGTACCTCAGGAGGAAGGTGTGAAGTGAACAATAAAGAAACCAAGCCAGGACGGCAAGATGCTTGGACAAAGCAGAAGGATTTCCAGTTGACGTCTCTGCATAGATATTGCAGAGATTTGGGGAAATCTGAGAGGGGATGGAGTCATTAAAAGCCAAGAAAGACAAAAAATGAGAAGAAATGACAGGCAGAGCTGATAGAGGGGAAAAATGCCAAAAGACATGAAACGCTTGCAGTAATAGCTGGTCATTAGGAACAGTTTAAAGGGAGTGGAAAGCAGGGGTGGAAAGGGTTTTCCTGGGGACGGAGAGACAGAACTCTGGACAACTTGGGCCAAACAGCTGTCGAAGAAGGCAGTTCAGCAGGTGTGAGTGAAGGGAGGGAAGTGCTTGTTTCAGAAAACCAGGAGACAGGCTGGGACAGGCTGGGATGGGGGCACCGGTGCAAGTAAGGGAAGTCTCCCTCAGCCCTGTCATCTGCTCAGAAGTACACACCCCTCCCTAGACAAAACCCAGGCAAATGAACTGCCCAAGGCTCTGGTTTATGAAGTTACATAATGAGTGTATGCAGTGAGCAAGAAAGGGACCAAAGCAGAGACCTTCGGATCTTTCTTTTCTAAAACATCACGTTATATGCTCAATCAGAAAAGAAAGGTTTCTTAAAAATATCATAGAAGAACAAAGGGAATTGAAAAGTTAAAAATAAAGAAAGTACAGTCTGGCCCAAATAAAGAGTGAAAGTAAAAATGGCATTATATAATCAAGGAAAAATATAAAAAAAATCTCAGCACTAACACCTACTTTACTGCATGTTCCCCTAGGGGAATAGGATTTTATGTACAAATATCAATAGGAGAAATACTGTTCTGAATTGCTTATACTGAGGATGCTGATAGAATTTAAGTTATTTAAACATAAACAGTGTCATCTTTATTCAGAAGATACTCTGTCCTACTTTGGGTTTAAATGGACCTTAAAATTACTTTTGCTTCCCTAGGAAAGGTAATCTCTGCAGTCAAAGTGACAGAAATAGAGTATAAATGAGCCCCAAATCTACGAGTCATAGGAAAGTTAAAAACCATTTCTTATATTATAACTCCAATAACATTTTCTTTCTATTCAGTGCAGTGTCATTTCCATTGTTACATGGACAGTAGAGATTACCATTGTTAGCATGGAAATAAGGTAAAAGGACATATTTCATTGAAGCAAATGACCTTGAACTTAGCATATAAAGATGACATAAATCTTCATTGTACAGGATCAATCTTGAGAATTGTAGTCTTTTTTCTGATGCATCTTAATGAGCTCTTAGGACTTGTTTACTTGAACTTGATACCCATTCTCTTACATTATTGAAACAGAAAAAGTCATTAAAATAGATATGGGATTTAGCATAGTAAAGGAATGTCATAAGATCATAGTATTTAATGAAACATTTATGTATCTAGTTTCAAAATATTTCAAACAATACCACACAATAAAAACAAGTAATTTCCAAAAAGATATCACAGACTGGTGATCAGTCTTTAAAGAACAGTCTGTGGAGAAACTGCTGAAGCTGTTCTTTGTGAAAACAGCCTAATCACTAAATACAGCAACAACTCATCACTGTCATTTATTTCCACACATTTGGTTGAAACTCTGAAACGCCTTGTTCCACTCTGGAAATATCCTGCACTAAAGTCTAAATAACATGCTCTGCATACCAATTTTCAGAGGGCAGACACACTGGAGAAAGAAGTTTGCATAACACAGGTGAATAAAACATTTAACATTTTCTGATAAGATGCCTCTGTTATTGATAAGGTGGTGACCTAAAGACAGTCTGTCTGCAGAGAAAACAAGAACTTATTTATCATTCAAAACAACTGGATAGGGCAACAAAAATTATTTTTCAGCCAAAGATATTAGGCAAGAGACGATATAGGTGATAAATATATTTAAGGTCCAATATGAAATACAAAGCAACTGGAATCTAAATAAAACTGCATGAAAAAAAAAGCTGTAAAGGGAAACAAAATACTGGTATTTTTTATTTTTGTAAATGGATAAAACAATTGTGCTGCAATATCACTTCTGAGCTCTACGGCTTCTACAGGCACTTACTGTATTATATCTAAGAAGCTTGATGGAGCAATAAATGCTTTGAGTACTATTTTAAAAGCACATTTCATAGATATCATAAAAATATAGTGAAAAGCATAAGGACAAACATATTTGCTAAGACTAAAAAATATCAGCGTAAGAGTCCAACAACCATAAAATAATACTTCACCAAAAATTTCTCCTAAAGTCCAATTTGAAACTTAAGGAATTACAAACAATTTTTTCTCCCTCCTATGATAACTCACAGTAGATTTCTGTTTCACGAACTTCTCCAGTTTTTTCTTAAATGTGGAATTTTTGCATCTTTAACATCCTACACCCTAACTCACTCTGACATGGCAAACTCTGTAGTTTTATCACATAGGAAGGCATCTCGTTTTGTTTGTCTGCCTAGTCTCTGTTGGCTTAATGTGCAAATTCTTCTCGTTTGAGAAAAGGCACAGGTACGAGCCCTGCACACTCTCTCCATGACCCCTGTGGCTGAAACCCTTTGTTTTGTCTCTTTTCCAGACTGACAGTCCCTAATCTACTTAGCTTTTTTCACATATTTCCAGCCAAACTAAAAGGGTAAGATTATTTCATGAATATTACAAAAAATGCAGAACATATTCATGAACTGCCAAGAGAAGTACCAGCAGCACTCCCCGCATCCCAGAGACACAGGCAAGGAGGACACTGAGGTGCCACAGCTCAGAGGGCCTGGCAGGGTCCCAGAGGGCAGGAGCCTGGCTGGATGGGGATGAGCCCTGGATGGCACCAGGGCTCAGCACAGCTCCAGGATCATTTCCCAGGTTTTCTGGGCGAGACTCCGTGGTGCGCTGCCAGCCTTTGCTGCCACACCAGGAATGCTGTTGACTCATGCTCAGCTTGTGATCCAGATTCTTTCCTGAGAAACTGTTACCTTGCTTTTTCTTCCCAACCCTGTCTCTTTGCAGGATATTAATCCTACCTCAGTCTAGGTCCCTGTTCTCATCCTTATTGAATTGAACTCTGGTATTTTTCTACACCATTCCTCAGGCCCTTATAAACCACTAATTCATCTCATTTACAGAAGACATCAGTTGCTGGTCACTTCATAATTTTTACTGTCATTTGGAAAAATCTGCACAGATGTATGTAGTTGTGATTTAATTGAGACTGGCTGGTTATTATCTTCTAATGACTAAATATCACACTGGCCCAGTTTTCATTATATTTTAATTTCAAAAAGAAAGATGAAGATATTAACCTATAGAAACACATTATTATTCTGAAGTGAATGTTGCAGCATTTGGAAGTTGAAATAAGCCAGTATGGAACCGGTCAAACTGGAAGGTCCTGTAACTTGAATCCATGACAGTGAATGCAGAAGTAGGACCTATATGACATGGCAGAGCTCATTTTGCAGAACAACCAACCCACATGCCTGGGAAGCCTCAGCTGGCTCTTGCACTTCGAAGGCACATGCCAACAGAGCTTGTGCCACTCGCCAAGTCATTTGCAACTAAAGAACATTTTTCCTTCTGTATGTTAGAAAGGTTTTAATATACCAAAAAAACCCTCTAAAAGTCCATTTTCCTCTCTCCTTATATCTATGAGGGCAGCATTCCTCCAGACAGAAAAATTGAAATTTTCAGTGATTTTTTTCCCAATACACCTTGAAGTTTTATTTACCCAGAGGGACTTCGCTACTTCTCTCAACTAAAATATAATGGCATGTAACAAATTATGCTCTCAAAGGACATCCCATTTTTGTTTCATTAGTGCAATGAAACATTCACTCAATTTTAAAGCAGTTGTCTTGATCTTAGTTTTGATTTATACCAGATTCTGTCCATGTATTCTGTGTAGTATATATTATATAACACCTAACTAGTTAAATTTGTCTCTGTGGGTTCTGCTGCAAGAAATAAAATACTTTCCCATAAAATTCCACACAGCATCTACCGCACAGCTCTGAAGCAAAAGCTTCTGTAAAACTTAGGAGGATTTAAAAAAGGAAAATGTAACCCCAAGCTGCCTTTTATTAATTCTCCTATTGTTATATACTGTTTCTTCTTCTCAGTGTCCTCTCTAGCTAGAAAGCCTAAATTTCTCTTTTCCAATTTCCTCAAGTATGTCTTTTCATCAAACATGATGTAAGACTGAATTATTTGATCAACATTATTCATCCCTCTCTCATTTTTTTTTCCAACCAGTAACTGCGAGACAATAAGGAAGAAAAAATGGTTACAGAATTAGTAAAGAAAGCTGAAATCTGTTAGCTACTACATAATCAGTCTCTTTTTTAATTAAAGTACATAACATTTCCTCACCTATCCAAATTTCTAAAAATATTACAGAATATGCTGAGATGGAAGGGCCCCACAAGGATCACCAAGTCCAACTCCTGGCCCTGCAGAGCACCATCCCCAAGAATCCTACCCTGTGCCTGAGAGTATTGTCCAAACTCTTGCTGAGCTCTGTCAGGTTTGGTGCTGTGAGCACTTCCCTGGGGAGCCTGTGCCAGTGCCTGACCACCAAACATCAAGGATGAAGAACCTTTTTCTAAAGAAATACAGCAAAACTCCCCCCACTTTCTGTACATTAGACCAATGGTGTGGGAGAGCACGCAGTGCAGATATGAATCCTATCAGTGTATCAGCAGCACCTACAAAACCAACAAAGAAATACTTCCTATTTTTAAAATTGCATAGTTGACAGTATTGGCATTATTATTTTCATGATAGTAGATTGATTTGGTATTCAAGTACAAAATCATTAATCAGGAAGCTTGCAGAGGATTCTGGTTCAGTCCTTTTCTACAGAGAAATTCTTGCTGTAGATTGCCTCAATTTGCTTTTAAAACCAAAACAAAACGAAAGTGTGAAGCACAGTTATGACACTGACACATCCCTGTGCATAATATGAGTGCTACAGCTTGTATAGTCTTCCCATCTCTCGATCAAAGCTGTCCAAATAGCTTAATCCATGGAAAAAAAAATACACAGAGCCTCTTTATTAACCTCTTCTGGCCAGATTGTTGTTATTCTTTTGCATTATGGCCTTGGAGATGTATTACTGATAGGGAGGTAAAGCCAACTGCAGCACAGCGTGACTCTGCTGAATGGCTGCTGTAGGAAAGTGGAAGTACTTATTTCCAAGACATTTCTGTGATGCTCCCTACTGTTAAAATGTTATCTGACTTTAAAAGATTTTCAGTTCAATTGTAAGCAATAAGTAAACTCAAGCAGCACAGAACTGTATACTGAAGAGTTTCACTAGCTGGTCAAACAGGCATTATTCCAAGAAACTAATGTTGTATAGGACTGCTTCCTGGTGGCTGAGACCTCTGATTGGCAAAAGACAGCGGACTTTTCAGTCAGCAAGCTAGTTACCCATGGATGTGGCTCAAGGCTGACACACAGATTGACTGGTTCACACTAATTTACTTCACACAGATTCCATTTATCTCCTAGAAGATCCCCTGGCAGCAGCTTATAATGGCATATCCTAGGATGCCTGCCTGCATGAGTTTTTAAAGCGGCAGAGCTTGATGAATCTAAGTCCAGAAAACAGTTCACAGATTGAGGACTAGGTGCAATCAAAAAACATCAAGTAGCACAGCTGGGACTTGCTAGCTTGCTTGACTGGTTTGAGCAGCTGAGCATTAACTACGCTTGCTTTCCTGCTGGCAGCCCTGTGTCACTAGGACAAATCGGAGCACTACCCGACAGAGGAGAAGAAAAAGAAACAAAAAGAAAAAGAAAAAGAAACACAGATTATTGCATTGCATGGGTACTATTTACAGATGCAGGAATAACTCATTAGTACATTTAATGTCAACTCTAGGATTATTAAAGTAAATAATGCACTGTTACAAAATAATGCAAGTTTTGAGGCTGGAAATTTGGAAAATTTTCTTTTGGTCATTGTGACACTTCCTAGGAAAAAGACCTGAAAAACTGAAGTTGTTCTCATTTCTTTCTTACTGAAAACAAAACATATACAATCTAGTAATTCATGTACAATGAAAAATAGTTACCAATATAGTTGATTATTCATTATAGCAATGTGAGCTACATGTCAATGCATTGCCTTGCCCCCACAGAGAACAAAAGACTTCAATACATGCGAGTTTATAAGTAGTATTTTTAAAAGGACTGAAAATAACAGGACTGAAAATACAGGCTTACACTAAAGCTCTCCAAATTCAGATAGACAGAGCCTATCCTTTAAAGTACTTTTTAGAAAGGAAGCAAAAATTAATATTAGCAGAGAATAACATTTGACAGCAAATGTATTGTGAGAGATCCAAAGCACATTTAGTACTTAGAAGGTTAAAGACTCAGCTGTAGCGCTAGTTGATGAAAAAGTAGGATTAAGGCTTTAGTATGAGTCTTGACATGATCATGTTGTCTGCCTGCTGTCTTAAGCTTTGAAAAACAGCTAGGATCATCTTCTTATAAGCTCCAACTCAAAGATGTTTAAGCAGTTCCAAATCCAATTAAACAGAGGTAAATATAAGGAAGGGCCCTACTGAGCCAAATCATCTTATTTTTTTAATGAAAACCAGCATAATTGCAGGTTACACAACTCCTTAATCTCACTTTAAACCTAACAGACTGCTGCCTTACAGTGCACATGGCAAGTCTAGTTAACCCAAGCATTCTGTATAGGTGTGCTTAATTTTTGATCATTATCCTTTATTATGTTACTTGTAATCCTAAAAGCCTACGATTGTGTCCAGATATTTGGCAAAGATTGTACCTGGATATACAGGGATTCCTCTTCTAAGAGTAATGGATTAATTGGATAGCACTGTATGACTAGTAGATGGTTTGCAGTGAAACTGCTCTGCAGTTTTTAATTTGTGAACTCCACTTCCTTCTCCTTCTGCGCCCATCCTTTAAACAAATTGCCTTTTTGAACATTAGCAGTGTTGAGGGGAGTAACCTATCTATTCTCACCCCTAACATGACAATGGATTAGAAATAACATTGCCCTTTTGGGCTGCTTACTAAAATCCTCTTCATAAAAATTAATGGAAGATATGGAAATTGTACTTTTCACAGGGAATTGCATACTCAGTTTACAAGTGGCTACCTTATGAATATGAGCCAATCAGACTATGATTACTTAAAGGCTTAGAGCATTAGACCCTTTATTTTCCATAGAGTCAAAAGATTTTTGAGGTAACCATATTGTACCAAGGCATGTATTTTTTATATTAATACATTTAGTACCCTAAAAGCAAAAAACACATAGGTAATCCTTCTACTTTGTCCTATAAATATGCACAAGGACATTCTCCAAGGATGTAAAGGCGAAATCTCATCAGGGACTATTTCAAATACAAGCTCCTCATGTCGGTAAGAGCAAGAAGGAAATTTAAATGATCAGGAGTGGACTGTTTGCAGTGGTCGTCTTACATTATGCATGATTCTTGGCTGCACAGGATTTAATTAATGATTTCCAGTTACATGGCTAAGATTTGTAGTGAATTGGTGTTTAGGGCAGCAAACTAACACCTCACACTATAATTTTGTATTTTTTCCCAAACACCAGTTACTAGGGGTTGCTGTCCCCTTCGTTTTTTGTAGCTGGAAATCAGTTTTGTATATATGGACAATAATTCTGGGCTCTGTCACAGGAGCATGAGTTAAGATTCAAAAAGTTAGATTTAGATCAAGGCAGTTATTCTCCTGATGCAATTTAGAACAAAATTTGGGCTTTGCTATTCTCTGAATTAATAAGCAATATCTGTTGCTATGTGCAAGTATCAGAAAGGTGCTCGTCAAACTGCTGGATGATACATAGTTATACTGGTAATGGGTGTGGATCATCTGCTCCAGTTACCACAAAATTAACACTGGTTTGGGAAACAGACTCTCTACTTTAAGCACCACTGGATGTATCTCCAGAAAACGAATGTATCACTCTCTCAAATGAGTACACAAGCAAGAATCTGTGAAGTACTTAATAGGTAAAAGCTGACCCCTGCCAAATACTGCACCTTCACTCCACCTACACTCAGCCCCATTCTTCAGGCCATCAGCAAGACCTCTCTGTAAATGAACAAAAGAGCCTGGAGCCTCCCCTTTGAGACACGCAATAAAGAGGCAAGACAGACACCACAGGCACTTCCAAGAAGTTGGACATCTAAGGAGGTGACTGACAACTGTCTCTGTGCTCCAGAGGCTGTGTGAAACTACGTGTGTGAAGAACTAAAAAGCATGGGTCCAAAAACTGCCGTTGATCTGCCTCGCCAGGTGAGACATTGTACAGGAGCATATTCTTACTGGAGTTAGGGACCATGGTGGGATAAAGAGCCAAGGAGTAACACAGGTGTGAGCTCTTTCATGATCTATTTGATGCATTCAAGCGTTATGTATGTGTGAAGCAGAAATTATCTAGATGGAGAAGTGGTAGGATATTTAAAAATGTCAAATTCACTGCACTTTGCTTACATAAGGTTGGTCAAATGTAACAGGAGGATGCTGCTCAATGCTGCCAGACTTAAAAGTCTGTAATCAGTTTTGCTATTGCTCACTTTCAGCACAGGACTCAAGCCTCCAGAGGTACGAGGTTAAAAAAACAAAAAAAAGAGAAGAAGAAAAAACCTTTTCTTTAGGTTCTTTTTTCACTTGTTTTTTTTTTAAGTGTTAGCCTTTTTGGGTGTTGAGCCTTTAACCTGCAGGAACAGTAATTTGCTTACAGCAATAATTGCATACTAACACTTTGCCGTAAGAACTAGGACTTTTGGGAAAGAAACACACAAGATACCATAAGGTTTATCACAAAATTATGAGCGTTGGTGAAACACTAGCTGTATTTGCTTTAGCCACAGTAGCCAAATCACTGATTAGAATTTGATTTTTCATTTATGTCTGATCATTAATTCCTTGCTAGTTCTGAAAACAAACTTTTCTATTACTTTTTGTAATATACCTTGTCAAAACTATCTGGAATATCTTTACTTAGGTATTCTGAAACTTAAGTGTACTACGGTGTTGTTTATTTGTGCATATCTATATTCCAATTCACACACAGAAAAGGTAGGTATACATTGACTATTTGGAAATTATCCAGTCCTCAACAAGAAATTCCATATGGAAGTGTCCTACCTGTCTGCTGCAGATACTTCAAATTGTATTGCTAGTATTCTCTGTTACTGCTTGATTTGTTTCTGTTCCTATTTCCTTTCAACTACCAACTTGTCTGCACATTCAGAGGTGAATCTAGGGACAGTCATATATACCCTTGTTCATATGGAAGGATAAAAACAAATTCAGTGTTTCAGGATACAAAACTGCCAGTTCAGGAGATCACTGAAGGTTGCACTCCAGCTTGTAAGATGAGTGAAGTGGAAATGCCAAAAGGGCTCCTGCACAAAAAAGGTACAAAAGTGCAGCAGGACCTTGACTGCAGTTTCAAAAGCACTGTGCAATGGCTGTAGAATAATTAACAGAAAACACAGCAGTCTTGTAAAATAAATCACAGAATGCTCACTCCCTTCTTCACCTCTGTGTTGACTAGGTGCACTTTTATGAAAAGCAATAGAGCTGCTCTTGATTTACCACAATCTGAGTTTGGCCAAGGTGACCGAGATGAAGCAAGCAGTGTAGCAATTCAAATGGATATGTGAAAATGATTAGAACAGACACTGTAAAAGTAAGATGACTTTCCATAACTACATTCAAAAGACCAGAAGACAAGTTCATTTATAACTGGCACATAGGAATCTGCTTAATCTTTTCCAAAATAACCCAAGTAAACTCTGAGCTTCAAAACAGAGCTTCAGACTTCTTATTCCAGTGATTTGAGACTGCACAGCTGTAGCACCACAGTATAACTGCTTTCAATTGTTAATTAAATGCACAGAGCCCACTGAAGCTTACAGGCACCCCAGTCTTTGCACATCCTTTATCACAAATGACAAACGCAGGCGAGCCTCTAGCCATAAACTGCTCCCATAACCCAAAGCTTTTTCCAGAGGAGAATAGCCTACCTCTGGCGAGAAAGCTCCACATTTTTACATTGCTGCAGAATCGCAAGAATTCTTGTGGCAGTATGTGAAAAAATACCTACAGTGCACGTGGCCTGTTGGACTTCAAGAGGGTGCAAACAGATCTACAGCTGTGTAAGACATCAGTACCTAGGGGTAGAAACTTACTTAGAGACACTATTTTTCCTAGAAAATATGAAAGGCTAAAGAACAGATTTAAATAGTTCTCACAATGGGAAATATTAAATTCAGTAATAAAAACTTGAGATCACAGCAGTATTTACCATACTGTATTGTTATAAAACACATTACCTCTATCTACCTGACACTTTTATAGTTGCATACACAGCTGCCACTTCAGGGTCCATTCCCAGGGAATTACTGATTCAGAGCTAAAGGAAAGTGAAAATGTGGTTTAGAAGAACAAATTACTTGATTTGTTTTAGCTCATGGCGACAGAGAGTACAAATGAATAGGCAGCACTCACTTTCCTTCTTGTCTTACTTTTTATTCTAACAAAGTCACCTTCTAAAGAGCAGATTTTTTTTCTTTGTTTCTTTGAGACTGCACCCTCTTTTGGATACATACTTATTTTCTTTACTTGGGACGTCTTAGGGAGCTTCACTTACCACTCAATGTAAAGACAGTCAAGAAGTTTCTCTTTGTTCATTTGGTTGGTACTTGTAAAGACAGGTCAATCTCTCACCAGTTAAATGTTCGTTAAAAGAGGAAGATGAAATTTATTTTTTCATTAGTCTGTTAAGTACTCTTTTCTATGTAATTTTCTGCTGATTATACGTCTGCAAGTATTATTGTTGAGTTGCTTTTCACTTTAGCTAGCAGTATTGCTTTCTTTCATCCAGCAATCAGATGGCATTCTCCACATTTCTTGAACCTACATTTACGAACCTTTGGAGCATTTTTATGATACTCTGAAATGTAAACTTGGTCCCTTCTGTACGCACATCTGCAAATTATCTTCCATGAACACGTAAAATTCATAATACGCATAAGGAGGAATGACAAATGCCTTTTTTCACTTTCTAAAGTACACTGGGGTATGTGCTACAGCGTTTCACAAATATTAAGACAGTAAGTGTTTCTCAAACAAACAACAGTAAATATTTATTGCACCATGATTTTTTTTTCGGTTTGCGTGATAATAAAGGCTGGAATAGGACCTGGGGTTAATTTGCATATGGCAGCACATGGCCATGTCTCTAGAAGATTCAGAGGGAACACTGAGAAATTTCCACACGGCTCATCTATACTAAAAATAACAAGTATGACGTATAAAATTACAGAATACCTGCAAGATACAGACATTACTTATGAACAAGAGAAACTCCTCACTTCAAACACTGCACATTACATTATGTCCTGCATTTCATTAACACCAAATGGCTTTGTTTAACTTTCAGTTAAAAACAACCCAACCACAAAAACCCTTAATGTGCCATCAAGACTGTAATGAGTACAAGACTGTTCTTAAAGCTAAGGAATTTGTTAAAAGGACTGCTGCACCATGGTACAACTCTCCTCACAATAAGCAGACTTTCAGCTTACCTTCATTAGAAGAAAACACTTCATACCAACCAAATGTTATGCACACCTTACTAGTATACATTTTTTTTCCTCTTCTAGTAGAAATACCAAGAAAGAGCTGATAACCTTACTGAATACTAATTAGTGACAGAGCTGCATTTACAAAGGTGATTAACTGCAGGTATTTGAAACACTAGAAATACGGTATTTACAATAATTTGAGTATGTATATGAATACAGATGTCCAGGGGTTTTTTACATAATTTTAATTTATCACTACTTGTTAATAGCAATTATCTTCATTTAGGTACATATGATTGGTCATATTTAAGATATGTACACATTCTGTTACTTAAAGAATTTATTTTACAACAACATTTAAGAAACCATAAATTTATGACAGTATTACTACAGGAAATCCATTTCTATGAAAGCTGTATATTTGCAATACATTGTTGAAGTATATATTGCACTAATACTTCACTGTGCTTCTAAACGTTACTATAGGTTATTTGTTTATTACTACGTCAAGGTTATTCATCATATGCAGTGTCAAAGCACAAGCTGACATCTCATATTGTCTGCTTCAAGGGCAAGACCAATGTGACCTTTGGCTCCTTCTTTTAAAAAGGATGAAATCATTCCAGAGAGATAATGCTGAACTGCACAGCTCCCTTTTAAGAATCAATCTGCCATTTATGGTTTCCAATTTTCCATACTGTAGTATGGCTTGTTAAGATCTGATGGCTAATTTTCTCTTCAAAGCTTAGTGTTCTAGAACTCCCAAAATATGTTTCTCACTGCAATGTCATTTATGCTTCCTATTTTAATCATCATAGAATTAAAATTTCAGATCATAAGGTCTTCCTAATTTTGCGAGGATGCTTCTGGATTCTGTTTGGACTAAAATCATGCTGGCCAGTGACTTCCCAGATCTAGATCACATCTCAAATCCAAAAATATTTTGGACTCAGTGTTTTTTATTTCTAGATTCTGTCATTATCTCCAAGAAAAAGTTTTCACGTTTATTGACTTTTTCTTGCTTTACCGTGCTTCTAAGTTCTCCCATATTCAACTGATACACGTGTGCAACTGAAGGTAGAAGATGCAGTTACCAGTGAAAATATGTCGAAAATAGAAACAGTTAATAGGTAACTGTGCAAAAGTATGGGAGTGATAAAAATGAGGTCATCTGTTAACTATGGAGCTCTGCCTTCGGCTGCCCCTGTACCACTCCAGCGGAAAGCAGATGCACAATCACATCATGAACTAGATGTGAAGCTACGTGTGTTATGTCACAAGGATGACAAGGCACCTTCATGATCTTGAACCAGATGTGTTTGTACAGGCAACTCTTCCAACTTCATCAACCTCAGAGTACATTTTTAGAGAGAAAGGTTTGAGATTCATGTGAAGTGGTAATTTTATTATCTGTTCGTGATACTGATTTCACTATAAAATTTGACGAAGGAGAATGCAGCGTTCTTTGACCTAGCTGATAAAAGGTCAGAAAGCAATTTTGAATAATAAATGAGACCTGCTGACCTCATGACCCAAGTCTGGCAGGGTCAGCAGCAGCCCTCTCACCAGATGCTGATGGCAGATATACAAACACAGACAGCTCAACTAATGAGCTTCCCGGATAAAGGTTTTAGATCCAGTGACATTTAAGTGCTATGCAGTATATAAAATAAACTTACAAATAATCTGTGCCATAAAAAATTAAAGTGATATTTACAGTGAGGTGCAATATGACATACTTTGTAATCCTCACTACAATGATTATTTTACTGCTTCTGCTAGGTGGCCATTAACCAGAAAATATAATACCTGACTAACGTTTCCTCTAAGGTCTTTTCACACTTATATTGTTCCCATTCAGTGGATGTACTTTGAAAAGACAGACTTTGATACTGCATTTTCTTGGCACCTGATTTAATCAAAGTCAACAAAAATTACTTTTAAGATAAATTTGAATTTATTTTACTTAAATTCAAACTAACATATTTCTTCCTAGTGAGTAAAAGACAAGCTTAGAGTATTAGCTTAGTATTAGCTTAGAGACCAAGAACTATTTTCTTCTCATTGCTTCATGAACACTTCCACTCAGAAATTAATTACACATGGTTCATGAAGAAGGGAGGCAAGTGTGCTAGAATTCATTCTCTCACCTACCTTATATTTCACTCTGCAAATGTCTTACTCCATTCCAGACCTCAGAAACCCTGACTTTTGACTTCACCCTGGGTGCTGGGCCTGAGTTCTACAAACTATCATCTCATTGCTCAGGTATGTTACCGCTGCTTGTTTGAATTTATAGGAATGTAACTATATATTTATGTTCTGCATGAATTAGCAGCGTAAGGCCAAATTTCTAAATACCATTTTTGAGGTCTGATTTGTAAGGAAAGATAATTGATTAGGTTCTCTTCATCTGCAAATAACTCACCATGAATACAATTAACTACAGGAACCACAAAACCTAGCTTTTCTGTCTTTTTAAAGTCAATATTATTACTTCTATGGAAGATGTCTTTTAGCCACTCACTGAAGTCCAGAGACTACATTAAAAATGCTACAGAAAAGTTATTGTGCTCTATTAAATTCTGTGTTCCTTTGCATAACTAATTTTAACTTATACAACAACTGGTTTTTAAGAACTCAGAAAAATTCAAATGTTTACTGGAGATGGAGGAAAAATACTGTCCTATTTCACTGAATGGAAATCTGAGACACTAGGTTACATGAAGAAATATTTTCTTTTAAACTTTCTAAAGTTTCAGCCTTTCAATTTAATTGCATGCTTGCATGTTCTTGAATTGTGAAAAAGGATAAAGAATGATTACGGTTGATTTAATTTTGTCAAACAATATGTATACTTCCACAGTATTATTTCCCATTTATCTCCTCGTTAAGCTAACCAGCTTTTAAAATTACATTTATATTGTTAATTTTTCTTGCCTATCTTTAAGGTGTCTATTTAAGCCATAGCTTTTCGGAGTCAGTAAAGAACATGACCTCTCCAAAAGGCCTCCCAATCAATGTACGTAATAAATTTGTAATATTTGCAGTGTTATTTACATTCTTCTTATATCTTCACAGTACATCAGCTCTTCTGAGTGCCACTGTACAACTTTTGACTGAAATGTTACCCCTGACATTTATAGATGGAATTTACCTACCCAGTGGTGACTGGCATACCACTAGGGAGAGAGCATCTGTATCCTTCTGATCCAGGGGCTGCCAGGAGCCATTTAGATCTTTTTAATCAGTGCTGATTAAGGCAAGTCAGACGACTACCCTCAAATTTATCACTGCCTCTAAAGACCTTGTAGCCGCCAGTAGCTTGGGTAGCTCGCGCAAGGGAGTGTCTTGGCCACTCGCCTTCCCTCTGCACTTGGGAGGACTTTGCAAGGGGAATTACACACTGTCTCTACATAATCTATCCCAATTTTTCACTGAGTCAAGTGTGTGCCCAGAATACAATTTTGAGACTTCAGTACTGCGTGTAGACACCGATTAAACTCATTGTTAGTGAACCCAGCTCCTAAATCTTAGTGCATTCATTTAGGGAACCAGTAACAGCAACCGGCTCCCGCACTCTCAGCCTGCATGCAATTGAAATAGAAATTGATTATAAATAGATTAAATTATAAAAGTTGCTCAAAAATCTGCCTGTATTTAAGCTTTGCCGCATGTATTTAAGACAGCAGTAGCTTCCACTACCAAGAAAAATTTTCTTACTGCATCCAGTGCATCAGTAAAATGCACTCAGTCTTGCTGCTTTGATTTCTGTCCTGCCGCTAGATAATTACGTGTATTGTTTTAAGTCTGCTAGATTTTGTTAAAAACATGACATTCAATCTGCCTTAAAACGGCTTCTCTATTTCACAGCTTTCAGAGTACAAGGAATTTTGGAAGTCAAGCGTTGTTCACTGTAGCTTCACACCCATTTTTCCCCAACAAGACCCTACAAAGCTGTGCAGCAGCAGAAGCTTCTGCCTAGCAGAGTAAATCTCCCATTACACGAATCAGCTGGACTTATGTTAATTATTTACCAGTGAAGCAGTCTGAAGCAGAACAGTGTAATCTGGAATTTTAGAGTCAGGGATTTGAGATACATCTCTTAACCAACACCTGAAAATGCTTTCATCAAAGAGAGAGAGGAGGAGCTCAAGAGATCCTCCCAGTGGGATCACCTGTGAGCAGAAATTGTATTTAGCTTTGCTCAGCAGGAGAAAACAAATGCAAATGACAGAGTGGACCTCACTATAGGCTTGCAAAGATATGTGTATGGAAAGGAGAAGTCAGAATAATTACTGTACCCAACTAGTACTGTAATAACAGGAAACAATTCTCTTACAGAAGACCGTCCTGGAGAGGTAGTACGTACTAGAATTGTTAAAACAAATCTAGCTGTGTTTTGATGTACCCTCTGCCCCTGCACCACTGTAGTGACAGCTAACGCATGGTGGGCTGCTCTTTTCCACCGCTTCTTCGGCTTTCCACGCAATACAACACCACCATCCCATTTCATTTTTTATTCTGCACATTTATGCTGTGACTACAACTCCCAAAGAATCCATTTTACCGCTGTACTCTAAATGAAGAATGTGTAAATTAGTACTGTTCACTAAAAATCAACATGCTTTTCAGAGTGTACAATATTTATTCTTCTTAACCTGGAATAGCATATTCCCAAAAGCAATTAACATGCCTTATGCTCTTTCCTCTCCTTCTCCTAAAATCACTACAAAGAAAACTAGAACTCAGATCTTCATCTTGGTATGTTTTATCTAAAAATGGGCGAAAAAGCAAAGCCCTAGTTGCCAGCTTTTCAGCAAAATTATGCTTGGTAAGAGCCATATTCATATATTCCAGAACAGTTTCTCTTATCTGTGGTTTTTATTTTAAGTAATTACATAATGCCGCTTTCCCTTGAAAAGATTGTTTTATTCTGATTCTGAAGGTGTACTAGTTTTGCAACTTGCATGAACTGATCAGTTGAGAATTTTCTAAGTAAAACATGCACATTATCACAGTGATAAACATACGGCAATCATTTTTTTTTTTTTTTTTTTTTTTTTTTTTATTTAAAAGAAACAGTTTCTCTGCATATAAGCTCCAAGATGTCTAACAACCTAACCCATGAAGCTTTTACTTGTATTCTTGCTTAGGACCTTAATTAATACGACAGATTTTACAAGCTTTTTTATTAAAAGTCATCATATTTTCTCAATCTTTAAACTGCACTTAATTTCAGTCTTTTCTTTTGGATTTCACTTAGGACTGGCTCACAGATCAGAGGCAAGGAAATTCTGGTCTTCCTATATACTTGTCTAAACAAAGTATTAGAAATGTGTACTTCTTGTTCATACAGATTCCCTTTAATTTTATTCTTTATGCTACGCAGCTTATTCACTAAGTAAAATCTAGTTTTCTAGCAGTCCATTGCATGCAGGGCAGATTTCAAATGTTGCCACTTCCACAGGATAAATGGAAAAAAAAGAGATAATCAGAGAGTCTGGAATAATAATTGCTAAAAAAAAAGTGTTTGATGAAAACAGTTATAAGCACTGCGAGTTGAAATTCAGTTTGGTGTTAAAGAGACAGTTTAGAAGCCCATGGTACATTTATCACAGCTCCACAGACAAGTTATTGAGCTGTCTGTGAAAAACAGAGCCAAACAGGAAAGCTCTCAGCAGAAAGCAGTGGTTGAGGCCCTTGATTGATAGAGTTAGATGATGCAAAGCTGTCTGATGGCCTTTCTGCAAAATAAAGTGAAGGAACTCAAGGTCTTTCATGACGATCTCTGACCACAGATGAACAGCTACTTTATTACAGTGCAGATTGAGGTTGCACCTTAGTCCATATTCTGCCACTTTTGGATGCACACGGTTAACTTTACCAACAATCCACTGTGTTTAACATAAGTGTCTGCCATCTTTACAGGATTTTAAAAGGGCAGCAGATTGCAGTAGTTAAAAGCTTAACCTCCTTTCTGTTTAACTGTGGTGATTGAAAAAATATAATCAGTTTTACCACAGGGTTCTCATTGCAGTGATAGGGCTGATTGTTCAGGGAAAAGTGCCTCATTTAAAAGATACAGCAAAATCCCTGCTATACATGAGAGCCAAAATCTACTTTTGCTGCCTCCCTCAGAAATGAACTAATTTGCTTTTTCTAAAATGTAAATCCTATCTTCCTAATGACTTGGGTGTGGTCCCATTCTTCACCAATGTGATGCTACAGATATCATAGAATACATTTTGCAAAGCCTGAGGATGATTACAGCACATTTACTTTTAGCAGAAATTGAATACTTATCTCCATGTTTGTGATACTTAACAAAAATTATTTTTTTAGGAAAAGATACTACACTACCTGACCAATATGAAGTACTTACAGCCACCTAAACAATCCTGACTTGTGGGGCACAATTCAGGCAAGAGCAGGGGCTTCTCTTCACAGTATGAGTTGAGGATGTTTTATCTGGAGTTCTCACAGCTGCCTGTGATCCACACTGGCTAAGGCTGTACTGCCTTTTTAGTTTGGAAGTCCAACTTGGAGCCAAATACTATGACCCAGTCACTCCCACAATTCCCACACTGACTGACACTTCTGATTTCAGAAAAGAAAAAAATTCCACAAAGAATTTTTCAGAGTATTTGAGATGACTCTGGGCCATACTTCAGTTAAAGTTCCTATTGGCATAATAGGAATCCTAATGGGGTTGCTAAAGCAACTTTCCAGAAGTTGCTCTCATTCGCTCTCTTCAACTGTCCTTTGAAGAAAAATGTGTTTTCAGGCTTTTAAAGGCCTTTTTCCTTAATTATAGGTGTCTCTCACATTGACAAGGCCAAAGTAGTGTGCTGGACTAAACAACTGTGGTAGGCTCCTTCCTGACGAACTATTCTAGTCTAGAGCATTTTGTATTTGAAATGCTTCAATTCCTCCTTGCATTCATTTGTAGACTTCACTCTGAGTTACTTTCTCAGCTCTAGTGCTCCACTGTTAGCACCCTCAGAGCAGAACAAGTTACAGTAAAGCAGTAAACATCTCTCCCCAGGAAGTGTAAGCAACCAAAGTGTCATTGATTGAGAAAACCTCAGTTCTAACATGGACAGGTTCATGTATTCTACACTGTCTACAAGAATTATTCCGTTTTCTAACATTTTCTGTTCTGCAGTGGTGAGTCTTGCTAATACCAACACATCCACTCCCCACGTCTTTGACAGCCTTGGTTTTAAAGTCAGTGTTAGTCACTACTCCCCAAACTCTTTTCCTCAGAGTAGCTTTTTCTTTCCATTACCTTAGTTTAATATTTACTTTAGAGGCTGCTGCCTAAATTGTCTGGTTATGGAATTCAGTGTGCCATCTATCAAAGGACTAACAAGAAGAAGCCTGCCCTGAAATTCTGACTTTTGAGTGGCAAGTTTTCAAATGGATTTAGAACTACAATTCTAGCACTTCTCACTGGCTGCACACTTCAATATGAAAAATGTTTTATTTTGGTATTACACCACAGTTACCTACCTAGGTCAACATAAAAACTGTGAAACCAGTAACTGATGAAGTAAAGAAAAGAAGTTGAGACAAAATGAAGTAACAGTAGAATAGATGCCAGAATTTAGTGTTCAAAATAAACAGTGTCTTACTTCAGGAAAACATGTAGTTCTGTGAGGTATTCAAAGTGCATGCAGTACCTAAGTTTTTTTTATTAAAAAATGAATATGCAAAAATATGATCACTAATGACAGTCTATGTGAGTATTTTACAGAGTTTGAATTCACAGAACTGCCTAGCTCCTTTTTCATGGTTGAAGTGGCATGCAGATGCTGTGACCTATGCACTCAGCTTTCAACTCAGTTATTTTACAACTAAAAAGTTACCATTTTTACAATAACATACACCAGTAGTAGTTTTAAATTATAACATTTTAAACACCTTGCTTGGTATTATTTGGTTGGATCTGTTCTGACTGCTGGCACACATGCTGCAAGTCTGGCAGGATTTTTATGCAAAATGAGATTTAGAGTATCATCTAGGCTTTTCCTCCTGTATCATGTAAAAGACTCCTCAGCACAATACCACCTCATAAAAAGGAAGATACTCTCAGTTTCCTGGGTTTGATATTGGTCCAACACAGCTGAGGAAAATGAAAACAACACTGAGTACTGTCAGCAGACACAGTCACTGGGAAATAAAAAAATATTTCAGTCTTAAACTTTAAACTGATGTCATGTGTTTCTAAACACAAAACTGTAAACAACTTCTAAAGCATTTAATATGATCTCAAAGTAGTATTTCTCTCTGATTAACATTAGGAACTGTTCTGACACACTAGAAACTGAACTATGAAAAGGATTGCTTTATTATACTTTGGTTGTATAAGTTCAATCTGGAAATAAAAAACCCTTTAAAAACAAAACACCATGTCTGGTTCATATAAATAAAGGTGTTTTAAAAACATGTATTGACTTTTCCATGTTATTAAGCTTTTTAGATGAATCCAGTTGTTAAATGGTTGTTCTAGTAACTGGCCTGTCATCTGGAAAGGTTCTTAGATTGTTTTTTTGACACAATGTCCCTGCAGAAAGTTGGGCAGTGTGACACAGAGAGCACAGGTTTGCCTATCACACTGATTACTTGATGTAATAGTAAGCAAGCTTAAGTGAACTGTGTGTCTTCAATCTTTCCAATCACTTAGGGATGGGCACCAGAGGATACCATCCATCATCCATGGCCTGAAACATATGGTGCATCAGCAATCTTAGGCTGACCTAAATGATAGTAAAAGCTGCTATGCTGCTCACAATAAGGAATTGTTGTCCACTGAATTACAGGATTGTGATTAGATTGCTAACATGGCCAACTTGATGTATAAGTGAAGTGTCCAGGAAAGATATTCCCTAGGATCCTTTGAAGATTAATTTATACCCTTGAAATGCGCACCAATCACAGAATGAAAAAATATGTCAAGGTATTTTTCTTGTGAACAAAAAAAGCACTGCAGCGGTAACAGCTATTAATTTATTTTTGGCAGTTTTAGCCAACAGAATTCAATAAACAAGGTTCTCAAAGGTTTTTGTTTTGTTGCAAGGTTTTTACTGCTTAATTCCTAAAAGCACTGAGTTCTACAACAGTATCTTTTATAAGGGGGACAGTTCCCCCTCACATTCTGTTCTAAAATCTCAAAGGATTTTAAGTATTACACAAAGATGGTATGAAAAAGACTGAAAATTCTTAATTTTGTGTTACTATGTAATGGACATATAAATATACTGAAATATTACATATCTATTTTTAAGATAAAAAACATATACATCTGACCACTGATCCCAAAATTATCAATTTTGTCTCTCCATAAATTAGATTATGCTTGTCATTTTATTCATTCATCAATTTAGGAAAAATGCACCCACATCACAGAGCTAAGGCTTCAACTGCAATACCAGCTTTGGTATGACTCAGGGCAGGGGGCAGCAAGGAAGGAGGGAGTTATTATTTCAGAGTAGCTCTATTCCTTAAATCCTCTTTAGGTAGTAGAACACAAATGGTGAAAAACACATTTTAGGAAGCACAGGCAAAGAGTGAAAGAGGACATTATCATATAATAGCTATGAGCTGTATTAGAACATAAGTAAAAATCAGCACACATTTTGTGCTGAGCATCCAGGCCCATTTAAAAACCAGCTTACTCCAGGCTGAGGAAAACTACTCCCTTATAAGACATGGAACTTTAAAGAAATTCTTTTGCAGATATATCTGCTACATGCAATTATCACAAGAAGCCTGGAAACAATGGCTCTCTCTGCCCTATCTGCCACTCTATTCCTTTCTTGTGACTTGGCTTTTCCCAGAACATGTGAGGCAGATGCGCTTGCTGTACCTGTTGGCTGAGATCTTCTGCTGGTGCTTTTACTTTACTCCTAGTGTGCTTGTCACCAGCCTAAGTCCTCAAATGCACACAAGTCCTATTTTAAAACACTCCTAACCATGCGACTAAACCATTACATTTCATTACATAAAAGCACAAGTTTAAAGCCATGGACTTTTTTTCCCCCCACTATTCCCCAATACAGTCTGCTGACAGAAGTGTAATTCATACAATATCCATCATACCTTGACACTGATAACAACGGTCTCCTATCGAACCTTTCATGGGGACATACTAATTAAATAATAATTTTTTTCCTGTGCATTGAGAATGGCCTTAATCTGCTAAAATTATGAGACCCACCTGTTAGAACGATCTGCCTAACATATCAAAATGCTACTTTTCACTGAAAACAAGCTAGAACCAGTGTCTGCTTAACTCCTATGAAAAAAATAGATTGTCTTTTCAGTCAAGACAAAGACATTCATTGTCAGCATTAAACTTGACAGTTTGGTGAGATGCAAAACCCTGACAGTACTTCATGTCCAAAAGAAACAGAAAAATTTTAGCAGTAGAATATTATCAGTACATAAAATTGAGCTTGCATGCATTAATTATGTCAGATAGATTTTGCTTCTTTCTTTTTACACTTCTGAAGAAAAAAGGAAAAGAACAAGGAAATCCAAAACCGGTGCAGATAAAAGGGTGGTGGAGAGGAAAAGAACACACAAACGAGCTACTAATTATTCTACAGGAAATACTTCCTGGATTCAGGTTCCTACTTCACCCTCTTCACCAGGCTATCTGAGCATCTCCTAGTAGTGCAGCAGGTGATGTGACTAACATCCATCATATGAGAACAATACAGGCACCTGGTCTCTAGGGAATTAGTGATACATATCTTAGGTGTGATGTAAGTTGGATTTTTCCAAGAGTAGGGAGAAAAAATGCTTCGGCTGAAACACTCGGAATTTGACAAAAAATTTCCTCAGATACACCAGAAAGGTTTCTGTATTCTTTAACGTTTGAATAGTCATCTCCATTAGCAATACAACTGAAAAACTAAACCATGATGCTGAAGCAAGATAGGATACTTGGTGGACATAATGTTTCACTATATGCTTTATTTTAAGGACCAAAGTTAAGTATTAACCATGAGAGAATACTGAACAATTTAAGTTTCAGAATCTGGGAGGCGGCATGTGCTGATTAGTTCTGTGCACCATGCAAATATGAAATACTGTTTCTATTAATGATGCCCGTCTGCTTTGAAACAACACTGAGCTTGCCTTTACGTAACAAAGAGAAATAGATTCCGTAACACATGAGACATGAAATACAAATGGATGCATGAAGCCTTCTAAAGATGTGTACAGGTGCAGAAGTGCACCCAGAGACGAACGCATTCTCCATCCTGAAATTTAACAGTTCTGTTGAGATACATTCTAGGGGTGATGGATATATATGTACCTCCAACGGGTTCAATACTTTCTTGATAAGCTCAGTAGGCAAGAAATGCTTCTTTTGAGCTATTTCCCTTTTTTGTTGGCCGAGACAGATGCCTTGATCTCATTATTAGAGACAAGCACTGTTCAGTTGTGTTAATCTGCTGTGTGTTAGCTGGGACTCTCTACTCACATACTAATAGCGACTTGTATAAATAAAGTAGTTTTACCTTTCAGCATGTTCTTCACAAAACACACAGTGAAAAATTTCCATCTTACTGAAAACTATTAGCAGCAGCTTGAAGTATTTTCTCGCTTTCTGCAAGGTTTTTTTTAAACAAACAAATCTATTAAAATATTTAACTTGTCTTACTGCCAGATAATTATAGTAACACTTATTTCAATATTTGAGTGATCTTAATTCTAGAATTTCCTTCCAAATAAGGTAGGGGAGTCCATTATTCTGGAATTCAAGGACAAAAACATTTCAAATTACATAGTTATAGACCAGGTTCAGGAACCAATTCTGTATCTTCTGAAAGTAAAAAAATACAAGATGCAAAGTTAGAAGGTACCTTGCTTCATATATAATAAAAAACACCCCTTACAATAAACGCCATTCCAATTACATGACAGAAAACTAACCAAAGCATGACAAAAATTGTTAATTGTACACTGCAGACTGTTCTGCCTTTCCAACAGCCCAATACAAGCCATAGATAACTGCAATCAAAATTTCTCATCAAGATTTTATTCCCCATGATAAAGAAAATCCAGGCAACAGAGCCCAAAGAAAATATTGCCAAACTCTTACAAGTGTTTTAAAGCATGGCAGCAGTATAATCACATAACATGGAGAAGAGAACTTCTGCCTGGGGATCAGCCCTTTATCCATGCTGCTCTGAACCACTCCCTTCTCAGAGAGGCATCCAGCTCTACAATCTTTTTAGGGCAGAACCTATTTAAGTCTTTCCTGACCTTCATGTACTTGTAGCATTGCACATGAACATCAAACAGCAAAAAAATTAATAAAAATAGTATCAGGAGGTGGGAGATTCCAAAACATCTATACAGCACAGAAAAATTCTAGATGGTGTCTTATAAATATGAACAAGGTTTTCTGATACTGTGTTGTTATCCATGGCTGTCAGCACAGAGCTCAGTTTCTGTGCTAACTACGGACTATACACAGAAGTACTTTCTTCCCCCACCTCAGCTTCCTTCTCGTAATAGACCCATATAGAAAATCTCCACCTTTGCAAGAACTATTAGCACAAAAAACTCTAAGGGAAGTGTTAGAATTTAAGTACTCTATTTTTGCTATTTTATTCAGAAGCTTTTACAGAAGCTGGGTGAGTGAAAAAGGACAAACACAGAAATGGGGAAGCATCACTAAGGCCTGTGTGTTCCTTAACAGTGCAGACAATAAAGAGGACAGTCTGAGCAGTTAGAGATCGATTATTACTGAAGTAGAATATTTGGAGGACAAACTTCAAAATGTAACCTAACCAAGGTGAAAACCATCAGGTTTTGTTCTTTCTGCCTTTGTGACTAAAATTAACACTGATGTTATACTGACACAAATTGATTAAAAGAAAAAAAGCATGACAAAGAAATGAAAACATTACATTGTAACTTATACACTTATTTTCTATGGTGTTTCTATGGTGTGTTTACATGTCTTCCAGCTCTATGGGTTTATCTGACCCATGGCTTTGTGTACTGAATCAGTCACAAGAAAATCAGGGCTCCAACTAAACTATAAGGATTACAAATTATATACTATTAGCAAGTCTGAACACTGTGTTCAACTAAGAACAATGATAAAGGCAAGGAGACATTCAGACTAAGGAAACAAGATGCGACAAGGAGTGGCTTTGCAGAAAAACTGCCAAACTAAACCAATCCAAAACCCAAAAAACAAACAAAAACAAACCGAAAAAATAACCAGTAGAAGACAGAGAAAACTAAGTAAGAGTATTTGCAGTTCCTTCACTTGTTATTTTGAGGCGCCAGGTCAGAACCAGCTTTGAAATTTTTGTAAGATTAGTGTTGCACTTTGCCTCACCAAATGAACTTCTAAATAAACAGAAGAGACTAAAAATGAACCAATGATAACATTACATGTCTGTATTAACAGCTCCTCCCTCCCCAAAGTGTTTACCTTTAAAGATCTAAATAGAGCATTAGAGATTCTTTGCATCCAGTAAACACTGAAAAAAGCACATAGCAACCAAAATTGACTAAAGTGTATTGTGCATTTGAATTTAGAATCCATGTGATCCTTATGCCTCCTTGACCAGTGAATCCTACCTTTCCTAATGTTTTGTAGGAGTCTGAGATGGCGCCTGTAGAATTTGATTTTGTGTAAAAATACACACCAAATCTGATTTCTGCTACATTAAGGAGTCCTCTGGTAAAATATATGACGCATGGAATGAAATAAGCTGTAGTTCTAGAATGAGTCTTTAAGCTTACTTCCTTTAGTACTTGACCACTAATATTAAAGACTACTGGATCAAACTACAGTTTTAATTGGATATACAGGACATGATACAGTGGTATAGTTAAACTGCAAGTTAGATGCTAAAATATAACATTGATTTGTATTCCTTTACTGGAAATATTTGTAATACGAAACTAGGATACAATACACTCATTTTTAATGCATATTCTGTACAGAGGAAAGCTACTGCTGTCACCAGGTTATGCTCAAAGTCCATTCATCAAATAAATGCTAGATTAATTGGTTTGCTGTTTCTCAGTCTAAAATGAGATTACAGATTAATCTAATTCTCATTAATTGCGATGAAAAGTTGATTATATAATTCTTACAGTGCTTATTCCTAATGCACACACACAAAACTGGCCTGCCACAGAATTTTTTAAAATAGCCTGATGTCTAATAGTTTTATGAATTGTTACATATACGAACTTGCCCAAGAGCACAAAATATCAGTTCCATCTAAAAACTTTATTTTATTGGATGAAATGTTTGCACTAATAAGAGGAACAGATTGGCTAGAGAAAAGAAACTTCATTTTGGAGATAATTTTTAACATTCTTATTTCTTGGTAAATAGAGGAAGTTAAAGATGGGAAGGTTAAGGAATAGAATAGGCTGGAAGAAATCCAGGTGGAAGACAGAACGTGTAACTCTAGAAGAGAGTTACACTGGAAAAATGTGAGAGTTGCCAGATAGGAAGATATCTGGAGCCAAAAGTCAAAACAGCTGAAAAGTAGAAACTGCAAGAAAATATGATTATAAGTGTTCGGTTCAGATGTTGCTCTAAAACTAAAGCTTGGGAATACTTTAGGGGGACTACACAGGAGGAGGGACTGTTTTGATAAATTTCATTTGAAATACTACAAGTTTTAATCACAGGCACTGTGGGGCTCAGAAGGACATTTTAGTTTATCCATTTTGGAGGACCCATCAATGAAAAGAATCCCTGAAGTGTAAAGATTTTTTCATGTCAGCATTCTCAGTCATATTTACCCAAACCTGTGCTTATCTCATGTCTATGGTGACCTTATTCAGATTTCAACTTTTTTGAACAGGACTCTACTTTGACCTAACCAGATAACAGAAATTATGTTCTTGAAAAGAATTCAGTGTGGGTTCACGCAAATGTAATGTTATGATTATTAAGTGCAATCTATTTGTCCTGTTGCACTTTTTGCTAAGCAATTTAGTTCCTCCAAAACAATAAAATCTTGAAACATAAGATAAATCACCTTGGGTTTCTTCAAATATCAGCAGATAAAAA